>JASGAT010350492.1:0-15146 GCA_030220025.1 Chelon auratus | reverse complement strand
ATGTTACTTAGACATGTACCACCCACCTAGACCAGACCAGACACCCCCACCCCATAGCAATGACACTCCTTGATGGCAGCAGCCATCCCCAGCAGGATGCAGCCAGACACACACACACACAAAAACGCTTTAGGAACAACTAAAAACAGCACAAGGTGTTGACCTGGCCTCCAAATCAAGTATCTGTAGGACGCACTGGAACAAGCCTGATCCACAGAGGCCCCTCCTCTCAACCCATAGGACCCAAAGGCCCCCACTAACGACATCCTGTTGCCAGACACCACAGGACACCCTCAGAAGGCCCATGTCCATTCTTCGATGGGTCACAACTGTTTTGGAGGCACAAGGGAGACCTATATATATTTGGAAGGTGGTCATAATGTTATGCCTAATCGGTGTATATATATATATATATGGTGTATATATATATGGTGTATGTACGTACAGTATTTCCTGGTTTTAATGTGAAGTTTCTAAGTCTGGGGAAAGTTCAAGTTAAACACAGCAGAGGGAGTCTCACTGTCCTCGTGTACTCCACAGGGCGAGCTCAACGGACACAAAGGACTCGTTCCTTCCAACTTTCTAGAAGAAGTGCCTGATGATGTAGAGGTTTTTCTCACTGACCCATCTCGATACCCCCAGGACACTCCAGCACGGATAAAGACCAAAAGGGTACATGCTCCTTCGCAGTACTAGCCCTCTGTCATCCATTTACTCTTTTCAGTTCCCTCTATCTCCTTTAGTTTTGTGTCTGTCTGTGTGTGTGTGTGTGTGTCTCATTGATCAAAGTACAATGGGATTTCTGACTTTAGAGTGTTACACTGTATCTATGAAGAAAAAAAAAACTTTAAGACTAATACTTGACAGAGGCACTTTTATTTTTCATGTTTACTGCTGTGAAAGGGGGGAAGTTCTGCATTGTATAATGGATATATTGTATTCATAAAGCATTCTCAATGAGAGTAAAACAGAAGGGGGGAAGCTCCTGTGACTTTTTACTTATGCCATGTCAAGAAAAACAGCAATTAACACATTTTGCACATGCATATTAAGGATTTTGACAGATGCTTTATGAATATATTCTGTGTTCATTTCTAATAGAGTAAATAGTTTTGTTGTACTGAAAGATGAACTATGTAGTCTGTAGCTCAGCATGGTATATAGTCCAGATGCATGAATCCTTGAACATTTTCTATAAAGATTAGTCTAGTGTAGTACAACTTTTCTATCTGATCCTGAACGCCTTGTTTTGTAAATTGCTTTCTTGTAAAGTAGCACGTAAAGGTCACTTAGCCTATGTTGCCATCAGAGAAGAATTTCAGAAGTAATTATTTACTAAATGTACATATGTGATGTTACTTTTGTCTTTAACAAATAATGCAACTGTTGAAAATATTGATAGGTGACATCAGATGTTACTTTCCACATGTTCTAATTTGCCATTGTCACAGTGCAAACTATTGAAATGCCATCACCATATATATTTTTTTTTTTACTTCTTTTCCTCACCCGCTTGGCAAAACAGAAGAAGAGTGTTCATTTCACACCTTAAAGGCTCTGTTTCCGTCACGTAAGTGAGCAACTGAGGATACCAAGATTACGCTCCCCTCGTCTAATGCAGATGACATGGGTACCCTTAGTTTCTGGTATGCAACATGTATACTTTGTCTGACATTCCTTTAGCATTGCTAGGCCTTTGGGTAGTTTTAGGAATTTTTTTTTGTTTGTTTGTTTTATCAAAACAATCTGTGAATACTGTTTGTTGGCAGGACATACAGCAGTAACCCTAGCCAATGCATTAGACAAGAAGTATGGTATCTTCAGTTGTTTCTCTGAGTGTTGTACATGGCAATGTCCGTCTCCTGAAATAAGTCCTGCTGTAACTCATGGTAAGCTAAAAGGCCATTGTTGCACACAAAAATAAAAATAAAAAAAAAGTTTAAACGCAAAGCACTGCTAACAATTTGATATTATAGCATGCAGAAAATCTTCCAAGTCTATGCAAAAACCCTAAAAGTATCTGTATTTTAAAAGGAATTTGTTCGGTTTTGCAGTTCTGAATACACTGATGGAATATTTTAAAAACAATTGTAGACAAATCAATTTTTTTGGTTGTTAATCTGTGAAACAAGATGAACCGACTAACATTTACTGATTTAAAGGGAGACTACGCAACTTTTGCTGAGAAGCGACCTCTGCAGCTACAAGTGATTAGTTACGTTAAGACAGTGCTGCACAACACTAAGACAAGTGGTCAAGAGTAATACTATTTATCAAGCAATATTTATCCACCATAACTCACTGGTCCTACCAGAACTGGTAAAGCTGCAGCCACAAATCCATTGAGAGTATAGAACCGAGTAGAGGTGAGTTTTATTTTTTTAATCAGTCAGTTTTTATTTTTGCAAGTGAAAGATTGCTTTGTTCTCTCAAAAGTTACATAGCCTCACTTTAAACCCACACATTCCGTGCTCTGGTGTGTTAATTGCATTTATAAATCTTTCAATCTGTCTTCCCAAAGTGCAATTTCAAGGAGCCTTTTAGCTCATGATTACAGAAAAGGAATAGTGACTCGTAGTTTCTCTGTAACCCAGTTGTATCAGTAAATATCTATTTATATTTAAGAGGAAGGAAAGTGAATGTGATATAAATATGTCCCCCCTTTGTCCCAAAATGCAAATGTATCTGTTTATGTGAGAGAAACTGCCCTGCGTTTGATAGTCATTGTTGGGAAATGTTGTTACACCGATGTGGAAGTTAGTCAATGTCATGCTTAAATTCTGTGTTGTTGTAGCTTATTTAAAGCAGATTCATTAAAAAAAAAATAATAATAATAATAATAAAAAATAAATGTTTATACCTGACAGAGAGGGCGGGAGGGTGGCAGTCTGTATCTATACCTGAGTGTACAGGACAACATCCAGGGAGGTAGAGCTATGGTGGCCCTGCTGAGACAGAAAGGACTTAAGAGACAGAGGGGAGTAGGGACTGAGGTGTGAGAGACGGCTGGCTTTTTAACACCCTCAACTGTCCCTTACGGGTCTCCCATTAGGTTCCATTGGAAAAATCGGGTCCGCCCAGAAGAGCAGCCTCTCCCACAGTGCATCCACACCTCCCTGGCTCTGGCCCTGCCACCGTTTGGCCCGACAGTCCCATCAGGGCCCCAATGGACATACACTTCTCCAAAAAGAGAAAGGGACTGCTCTCCAAAGGGAAGAAACTATTGCAAAGACTCGGCGCTGTAAAATAATTTCCTGACCTACTTGGGAGTGTACCATCCACATCCATGTAGTGTTTTAAAAAAAAAAGAAAGAAAAAAAGAATCAAAATATTATACATTGGACAGGTGGCATTTGTGAGCTTAGCAAATGCTTTATTCTTGTACATCTGTTGTATACTAGAATATTTGTATTTTATTAACAGTACCAATCACATATTTTCAATAACACATTTCATATTACGGTCCCATGACCTCATGGTGTCAGACGATGTAGTATTGAGCATCTTACCTCCAAGTCTCTGGCTGGTGAAGTTCTGCTGTGAACAGAGATGGGTCTCCATTTTGCACTTGGTCAAGTCTTGCACTTAACAGGCCACATGAGTCTGGCTGGTCTCTCTGCATCCAGAAACCGGAGAGTCGTTCAAATTCTAGGGGGTTAGATCATTCTTGGAGTTCATTTTTAATCATATAAATGGACTTGGGAGTGTCTTGACTTGAGCTTGTTCAAAACAGCCAGTCACATTCATTTTAAGAGAGGTTTGATGCTTTACTGCGGCACATTCCCTCCTGATCCCTCGGGGACGCGTGCTGTGTGACGGGCTCGGAGTGGAACCTGGAGCACGCGGTGCAGTACACTTTGACAAATCAGCAGAATTAACTTATTCTCTTCTGCTCTATTCCAAGAGCTGTGACAGAGTCGTATGTTCCCCTCACAAACATGATGGACACAAAACAAGCACATGCTGTATCTACTACAGGGTCTCTGCAGTAAATCAACCTGAATGGCAATGCCTAGTAGATCCAACCTCCATGTATTTGCCTTATAATCGCACAATGGTTATTACTTTGTCCAGTAGGGGATGCAGTTTCATGCCTACTTTTCATTTACGTTGTTCTTTTCTAGAACTGACTCTGTTTAAAGATTAATCCTGACTTGTGACATGCAGGGTAATGTGTGACTGTCATGGTTCCCACAGCTTACATAGAACCGTCCGAGACCCCTGTGTTTACAATACACATCATTCATGTTTAAGCCCAAAACATAAAAATGCAGTTTCTAGTCTCAGAAATATCCATCAGTCACAGACAACAGATAATGGATGTCCCAGTGTAACAGATTATATGGATACAGGAAAAAAATGAAGGGACCTTATTTTTGAGTTTGATGCCACACTGATTTGAAACAGGACTTCAAATTATTTAAGAACAAATAGTTATTCTGTGTGATATACTATCAGCAAATTAAGTGGTTAATGTACTGCATATGGGTCATAGCATACAATTCACCAAGCTATAGGTTTGATTCACAGTAGAATACAGTGAGACACAAGGCTACCTCTATGCTGCCCCTCTACCCTCCTCACCCAGACTCTACTAGATCTGACGTTTATTTAAGCCAATCTGTCATTGACAAATGTTCAGTGTCCCACGTTAATGTTGGTGCAGGATACAAGTACTGTATATCGATAAATAATATATACATATATATATATATATATCTACACCTTAATGTAGAGTAGTGAATGTAAAATGAATTGAAAGCCAATGTATTTTCAAAGCTGCCCAAAAGGATTGTGCAGATGTCCGTCTTTGTGCGTGAAATGAAAAGTCCACCTCTTCCTGTATCTTCTCACATCATCCTGTTTTCCATTTCATCGTCCCATGTATTTTAAAAATCTAGCCTATTTTTTCTACACACAAGAGTTTAACTGAAACTGCCAAAAAAGAATGTATGCAAAACATTCTGAAATACTTTCTGTACAATTGTCGGCCGAGCAGCCTCGATAACCTGCAGTAGACTGATGACCATCCTTTCCTATTTACGGACCATGTCCTCAGACATTGCTTCTATTCATTTTGAGTGACTGTTGCTCTTTTTGTACTTTGTCCATTTGTAAAATTGTTTTTAAATGTTTATACTTGATTTTCAAACTGCCTTTTTTGTACATTTAACTTTATAATCAAACAGTGCAAGCTTTCCCCATGGTGTCTTGAAGACCATATTGTTTAAAAGTCTGCAATTGTGTGCTAGCTTTATAAGAATTATCAGCCTATATTGATGGTTACAAATTATTGTGTGGGTGTGCATGTGCAATCTTTTATATAAAAAAAAGTCTAAATAAATTTGATATTTTGTAATGTTTGCATGTCTGATTTACTACTTGACATTACAGTAATGACATACCACACAAACAAAGGTTTATTAGAACTATTTAATAACAAAAAACTTTTCTCTACAAAACAGTAGGCTCACTAGCAATAGAAAAATTAAAGGTTTCCTCATGTAAACAAAAGATTTTATTTTTCTTTCCTAAAAGCAAAACCCAGCAAATTATTGGTCACAAAGCAGTCCAAAAAAAGTGACAAATTTCCGATAGGTGTGTTTGTTTAACTTTTCTAATTCAATCATCTGCTGTCTTTCTTGGGAACAATCTCCAAACACAGTCAAAACTATTTTTCTAACAGAAAGAAGAAAAGCAGAATTGCTTTCAATGCAACTTCAGGGTTGGAACCAAACAAATGGCTCATCTTCTTGTCCTTAAAGGTAGAAGAGGTAGTCATCCAGCTGCATACTGGGCTCCCTGTGAATGCTCTGGCCCACGAGGAAGGCCATCTTGTGGGCGTACTGGCAGGGAGCGGGCACTCGGATGATCCCCTGCAGCACAAATACAGAGAAAATGAAGCATGTCTGGTAAATCCAAAGACACTTTGACCTTCATGCAATTCTTGGGTTTATTTATAGGAGCTCATTTAGTCATCAGAAAGTCACTTGTGCCATAGCTTGCACATAATAAATGTAATTACAATGGGAAATGCTAATTACACAACTTTTGAGTCTGAGAGGTATCCTACCTGCCAGTTGTAGTACATGTGGCACAGCTTGTAGGAAAGCCGCTGCATGTGATCAGGTTTGAGTCCACTGGTGTCGTACACAACATTGTAGTGTGTTGGAGAGACACACCCAAGGTTTACGGCCTGGCTCACGATGTAGAAGTCATACCTGGCAAGTGCAGGTTGCCAACAGTTAAAATACTACAGCTACAATCCATCTATCAACTACAGCAATAGATGGCACAATAAAATAAAAAATTAAAATGAGTTAAAAAAACTAAACAAACCACTCAGGGCGGGTGACCTCTGTGTCAATGACAGTGCCTGGGGGAGGGTTGGACACCTTGCCATCGATGTGTGCAAAGAATCTGGTGTTGATGCCCTTCTTCACCACCACCACACTCAGCTTGGGCCTACGACAAACAGACGGAGAGGTTCTAAGAAAAAAATAGTCAGGAACTAACATGGAACGGCAAAAAGAGTCATGAAAAGGTACATGAAATCCACTTGATCAGTTGTTGCAATTTACTTGTTTTTCAGTACCTGTTCTAATTCACACAGCAAAGGACACTGATGTTTTAATCGTTTTATATGCTACTTTGTTAGTACCTCCACATTGGTGATTTCACAGAACACACAAACTATGGACTACTCACGAGTAGTCTGTCCCCATGGACTTGATGGAGTCCATGATCTGTAAAACTTCATAGTTGACCACGCTGTGCAGCTGGCCATCTCCCACTCCGTCTCGGTACACAACAATGCGTGAAGGCAGGCAGTTGTTGAACTTCAGATAGCTTTTCAGTGCAACTGGATAACAAAGTTATGACAGTTAAGCTGAAATTGTCAACGTGTATATCAAAATAAAAATTTGCTCAACTGAGGAAACAACCTACTGCTTAAAGCGTTCTTCAGCCCGTCCATGATTTCCTGGCCTTTGTGCTGCAGCACACACTTTGAGAACCACCTTGAAAGAAAATGGAAATGTAACAGCTTATTGATTGTAAAGCAGGAATGTAGACAAAAAATGTAAACAACACTTAGCCCCTCATGACGCTTGCCTGTCTCTGTATAAGATGCTAACCTGGTCATGTTCTGGTTGAGGCTGGCCACTAAAGCTCCAACTGACCGTTTCCCGGCAACAATGTCATGGTAGCAGTCAATGCCCACGACCATCAGCTGTTTGAGCTGCACAAATAGTTTAAGACAATTACACAGCACAGTGTTTTTAATGCAACCTAAACTTTTGACCAGACTCAAAAACTATTATAGAAACAAATGTTATGTCCCCAGATGCATATAATTTCAAGATCAAAAGCATGTAAGGTTACAAGTTAGGGCTGAATGACGATATGATTTTAACAGGCCCTTGCACATCTGGGGACAGACTAAACATGTCTGGATGTATTGAAGACACCCCATATCTGCTGACACGATCCAATTCCATTCACATCTCCTCTAAACAACATTTGGTTTATAAATGACTACATTCTCTTTCCTAGAATATATGTTAACATTTATTTTATTCATCATATAAAACAAACAACGTCCAAATGACTTACAGGGATTTCCACGCTCCAGAGCTCTCCTCCCATCTTGCAAGCCATCTGCAGTGCAATCTTGGTAGCCACAGTCATGAGGGTCTGAGGTCGGCTCAGTGTGCGGGACAAGACACACTGGCTGGGAACGGGACAGTCCACACAAAGGTACTTCTTCACACTGTCGTACTTGTCCTTCCTGTTGCTGGAGAGGACGACTACCACCTAAGAAAAAAAAAAAAAGACACTGAAAAGTCTCGTACTGCTTCGTTAATATTAAACATAACATCTCTCTGTACCTAAAAAGACAACATACAGATGTCATTCAGGTGTTTCCTGACTCATCCACCTACATCCTTATCATCTGTAACTGAGCTGTACTTTATGACAATGTTGTAAATAAGGTTACAAATCATTCAGGTTTATCAATGGTTCTTAATAAATGTCACAGAATAGAATAAAAATGAAGCAGAAATCAAAGAGAGTGGGAAGCGGGCCTCTATTTTTTGGCCCTATCAAACTGGGCAAGCTGACTCAGCCCTCAGCCCTGTGGTTGGAAGTGCAGGCAGTGACAAGACAGGATGAGAAGGCGGCCGACAGCCATAATGGAAAATCCCTCTCATCCTCTCTTTGCCAAGCTGAGGCAGCTCAGGAGCACATTCAGCCAAAGACTCAACTAGCCACCTGCCTCAAAACCGTTTTGTCTTATTTCTTGCACTCTGCAGGTTTATGATTATTTCTTGCTTCATGTTAATTTCTGCTGAAGCTGTGCCATTTTGCATTTCCACTAGGAGGGCTGTTAATGTTACATTTTACGACTTTAGAATAGGCTTGCTATTTAACTCTAGACTTCCATCACTAACCATCTGTGTTTGAGGTCCAACATTGTACTGCAAGGCTCTGAGGAGAGACTCTTGATTGTCTTCGTACTCGATCCTGTAGAAAAGGAAAACATGGGATGAAGTTGGGTAACAAAGCACTATGTGGTTAAGAAATCTAACTTCCGAAATGAAGAATTTAGCAGTTAAATGGCTGTTACACAAAGTTACCAGTAACCCTTTTGTAACCTAGTAATAAATGATAGGCCATCTATACATATCACTTCCTTCACTCACATGACAGCTCTCTGTAGGCGGATACCCACTGGTGAGGAGACTTTACCGAGGGACTGCAGGAGGGCCTGGGCTTCAGAGCTGTTACGACGAGTATGAAACATGAGCCAGTTGTTCAGTGGAGGAGAGCTGATCAGAGGCATCCCACGCATCTCTCTGGACCACTCAGGTCTCCAAGGGTTGTACTCATACTGGGTGACAAAAAGTGTTCATCTTTCAACTAAGATCATATTAAAAACTGAAAATGACAAAGTTATGTAAGCACAAACTTATTATACCGATCTTGGTCCTTGGAAAATCCTCTCCCCTGTCAGGACTCTGCCAGTTAGACCCAGGAGTTCATTGTCAAAGCTCAGTCCCCATTTACCCAGCTCTGCCTGTGCGTCAGCATTCCTGAAATAATTTTCAAGATTTAAATCAGAGCCAAGTATTACACTGCCAGAGGATGCCGACATAAAATAGTCTTTATATTCTGTGCATGTGAAAAGACTAATAAACTGATGAGATGAGGACAACTTCAAGGCAAAACAGCGAAAAGCCATAATCGTCATGACCGAAGAACAGTTAAATATCAGCGTTAATTATTTACACTGTGACTCATCTTAACAAAATGCATTTGTGATGTTTATAAATTCTCCACTGTCAGGACGTACATAATAAAGACTGACTAATCTCATCATATAATTGATAAAAATAATCAATTCATCTCAGGGGATATAAACAGATGTGATGAAAACATGACAGCAGCAGTGTGACACATACAATGTTACACAGCAAGAGTATGCATATGAGCGTCTCCAAAGTGACAGTTGTGCACATACATGACACAACAGCAGTAAACTGTAAAATGATGACTTAGAAATGATCTCCACTAAAATGAGACACAGTAAGGATCAGCAAACGAGTCTGTTTCTTCATTTCAGAAATGTGAGTTGTCAGGCACACTGTCTCAGCTGCAGCTGTTAATAAAGTAAGTTAAACATTTTTCTGTGATTTCCTAGCTTCACAGCAGGATATTTGCAGTAGTGGTACTATTGTGCATATGGGTGTCTGCAAAATGACGCTGGTGTTCATGAGCATTCACAACGTGAAACTGTTGCAACCACAAGTGATCCTTTCAGACATATATGGATGTTAATGCCTTCTATGAAATGATATACTGAGAGCTTTCCAATTGTGATCACACATAATATGTGTGGCATAAATATGTCATATTAATGCCTGGTGGGAACATTGCCTCGTCAGGATTTTCTGGGCTGTCAAACGAAATCACTGCCTAGTTTGGTCAAATCCAAGTTAAAATAACTGGATGCTTGTATCATTTCTGAGTTTGACACATTTGGTTTAAATTACACAAACATGCTCAAGTAAGCGATGACCTCAGTGACATAATCTAACCTACCTCTGTATATTAGTGACAAATCTGTTGAGGCGTCCCTCTCTCTGCTCTGGGCTCAATCGAGTGTGGTCACTCAAGTCCTTCATGATGTTTCTGTCATCTCGCATCTTATCGGTCAAGCCTGTAAGTTTACTTGAATAGTTTACTTTAAATATGGATATATTTCACTGCAAGGACGCAAACACATGAAAACAGCGTTATTTTAAGTTAGGGAAAAAAAAATACTAAGAGAAAAATAAGGAATGTTATACAACAACTGCACCACTGCCTAGAAAACCTATTTAAAAACAGCTTAATATTTGCTTCACTTGATCGCTTTGCCACAGTACCCACCTCTGCATTTGATGGGCACACATGTCACACACACGTTAGGTTCTGAATCATTTTCTCTGATATTTTAAGCAGCTTTACATCTTGCCTGGACCAGGTCTTACTTTTAATTGTACGCCAATCTTCGATTGTGGTTTTGCGAACTTCTTTGACAGTCTCCTAGTGTACATTAATGCCACTACTACCATTATTAATTTGAGTACAGTTTGCATCTAGCACGTATTGTTTCTAGGGATGAACGATTTGGGAANCCCCCCCATATTGCGATTGAATATGTGATTTTTTATTTATTTTTTATTTTATCCTTTTTTTCCCCCCAACAAAACATAATGAATGATTTAAATATGAACATCACAATATTAGATACATCTAGTGTAAAATGTTCTTTCCCATAGGCTGGGCCTGTTTGTTAGCATTAAATTAAAAGATGTATGACTTGAAATAAATGACATTTTTATTTAACGGCTCATTACATAAACATCTGTGGCTTTGCCACCGTGCATTTAAAGGGAAACTACTGTTTTTTTTACAACCTGGACCTTATTTCTAGCATAAAATATCATCGTTTACTCACCAATATCACTTGCTTCATTTGCACTTGTTCATGAGATAATTAGATCAGCACATATCCATATAGCGGGAGTGGTCAGGGCATCAAAACGCAGCGTCTAAATAACATTATCCGCAGCGAAACTCGTTCATTCCGCCAATATTTTGTTATGATACACTAGTGCTATTCCCTGTTGAGTCTGTAGTTACGTGTTAACATCATCCCAGATAATGTCGTCTGACCTCTGGACGGCGCGCGCACCCGCTACGGTCGGCTTGTTTACCAGTAATTTGCTACTGCTAAGGTTTGTCCACAACCTCGGAGTCGGACAAATATTCAGCCATGTTGCAAAAAAACTAGCAGTAGCAAATTACAGGTAAACAGAGAAATCGTCCAGGTGAGAAGCTTATCATCTGCTTCGCTCACGTCAGGTGACCACGTTGTAATCGCGCAAGTTGTGGTTAGAAAATCGCGTTTTATCATATTGCGATTTTATCTCAAATGCACTTAATCGTTCAGCCGTAACTGTTTCCAACATTTTGTAAAAGTTAATACAAGTTGACTCACTGATTTCCCTTCAGTCATGACTGCTCAGACATGACAAAATTATACTTGCAATCTGCATCCAGCTGTTACACTAAAATATATCTTTCTTTAAATTCTAATATGATGCTATGGTACATTTCAATGGGGGTCAAACACTGCAGAGTACGACTGAACCTGTGAGGTAGCACAGCTCTGGAATGAGCATGGCTGGACCAGGAGGGGGACCTCCAGAAGGACCCATCCTCTTCACATTGCTGACCAGCAGCGCCTGCTGTCCATCCTGGATGTCGAGGCCATATTGCTAAGAACAGAAAGTATAAATGTACAAATTGTAGTGAGGGCTGCAGCAGGAGTGATTTCTGAGCGAGGCCATTGAACAGAGTGTCCCCTGAAAGAGTGTCTACATATCTGAAATATTTAACTCATTTTATCTTCATACAATACTTTATTTGTATGTACTGATCACTGTCCGTTTGTTGAGAAGGGAACAAATTATTTCCCAGTTACACAAATACTTGTGTTGTGAAACTTACAGACTTAAAGTAGGCCATGAAGGAGATTTCAGTGTCTCCCCTGTTGAATGTGTTGTTGGGATTGTGATCCCATGCGATATCGTCAATCCTGTAGGTTTTGTTGTTGTACCTAACAACAATAAAGGGTAAAGTCCAGCTCAACTATTAGATATGGATACTTTAACACATTTTCTAAATGATGAATCATAATTTGAAAACCCAGTTTTATAAAGATGCAAGACTTGCATATAAATACAAGCAATTCTAAGCAAACTGTAGCTCTTACTTCGTGAGAACTATGAGTCCAATGAGCTCCTTAGAGCAGATGTCAGAGAAGCGTTGATCTCCAAACCGCTGCCTCAGGCTGACCATGAAGTCAAGGACCGTCTCACTACGCAGGACCTTGTGGCTCACGTCAGAGCACATCATGATGGATGACTCATACTGCAAGATGGTGGTGGCATAGCCTGGCCAAATGGTTAGCCTATAAAAAAGCATCAATGCAATTAATGTATGTGCCGAAGAAAAATGGTTTAATCTGAAAGTGGACACCATAAAAAAAGAAAAAAAAACTATTACAGCCACAGGCAACACAGACGAGCGCATCATTCTAAACAAACGTGCAAATAATCAATGAAATTGACAAAATCAATGAAAATGAATGATTGTATAATCTTCACTGTCTTAACTAAAATGCCTTTTCAGCATAACTAGTTATGAAAGTAGGCTTTTGTGCATATTTAGGGCATTGTTTACTGCTGTGCCATGACCCTGTATCGTGCCATGACAATAACAACAGGGCAGGTGAGGAGCCCAGTGGGTCACTGTTATTTTTTATTCTGCTTTTTCTGTAAGCTGTTGTAAACTGCAATTTCACCATTGCGGGACTAATAAAGTTTTTTTTCTTCTTATTATTATTATTATTAAGTGTAGGAAATACATCACTAAAGATGAAGCCCATTCTACTGTGACATGCAGAATACGTGAGTGAGTCCTGAAATACTACAAATCTACTTGATGGTGCTTGATGAGCTCATGTGGTTATGTTCAGTTCTGTCATGTTCTATTAGTTGACATTGTTGCTGTGGCTTTTTTTGTCGAGTGAGAGCCACATATTAGAAGTGTCAGACTGACAGCGTTTATGATGTTGGTGAGGGTTAAGGCTGACAGCAGCCCATGTTCAAGCTTCAATTACCTTGCAGAAAAGCTTATTCTGTGTGAGACACTACAATACTACATTACTTTCTACTGTGTGACGTCAACAACAGTCAACGTCAACTCGACTTTCACCACATATTAGTCGACTTTACAAAAAAAATAATCCACAGTTGTTTAACCCGTTTAAAATTGTACTATATACAGTATAGCTATAATATAAATTCCAGAAAATTAATGAGAAACTATAACAGAAAAATTATTGACATACTTATGTTGTGGGATGTTGAGGGGATCATTGGGGTTGTAGTAATTGCGTCCAATCTGCTGCATATTGAGAATTCTCAAGATCCTGTAAAGATTAAATAACATTATAGATGGGACATTGGTTAGTTGCAATGAAGGACAATCATGATTACAAGTCACTAGCAAATCCACTTATTTGGCAAATGACCTAGACTAACATTGTTTTCCCTTACTGTGCATTTCTTATTTTAAAGTAGACCTGAAAAGTAGAAAACTTACTTTCTGAAGATGATATTGTAAAACTGAATGCACACCAGTGAGGTCGGTGGCAGTTCATTTGTCAGAGTCACAGTGATCTGAACCTTTTCTCCGTTCCTGGTCGTGCTGTAGAGCAACGTTTCCTAAACAAGGGGAGACATTTCACCACAAGAAAAGAAACCCAGATTTGTCTTGAGGGGACGAATTAACCAAACTTCCCTCACAATGACAGGCTTTATTGATAGCAATCTCAGTCAAGTGGTTTACTTATTCGGGCATGTTGCAACTTTGGTGACTTCGATAGATTTTCTCTTCACAGTTTTTAAGGTGGCTGTATATTTCCGCATACTAATACTTGACATTCATTTAGAGTACCTTGCTGTGCAATCTGCGAGGCAGAAAAAGCTGAGCTCCATCAAAGCTCCGTGCTGCGCCAAGTACTTCCTCATGCTGGAAGAGGAGGGCAGTTCTCAGGCGTCGAGACTCCATCTGTGGCTTGTAGTCCACATGGTACTGATACAGAACCCACTGAGGGCGGGACAGGATGCGAAAGAAGTTTGTCCTCAGCTGAATGACAGAACCAGTAGTTCCTGAGAAAGAACACATACAAGAACAATTTAAAAAAGGAGTAATTTACAATCTTTTTCACCCATTATAATTTCCGCCTATGGTGAACGTGTTGATGCATGTCACTTTAAAATGACACACCACACTTTGATTCCTTCACATGCTCCATCGTCTGTCTGGTGTTGATCCCTGTATCGTGGAAATCCCTGCGGCGTCCACCTCTTTCTCCCAACCTCACTTGTTGAAATCCAGCTGAAATCTGTACAACATCTGTTGCAGTAAATTAGGAAAGTTAGGACAAGTGTGCAGAACTTAGTAATGTGCAGTTTATACAGGCCTCTTTTTTTTTTTTTACACAACCATTTGAAATGCTTAATTCCACTGCAAGAAACAGCCATGATATTTGATTGTACCTTCACCGGTAAAGGGTCCTGGAGCACCCTTCTGCCTCCCTCTACCAACCAGCGTCCCCTCTGTGGGAGCGGCAGTCCCTGGTGGGGGTTCTTGAGCCTGGCTCTTTAAGAACGAAGAATGTTTAAGTTGTTGAACTATGTCTGCAATTTGTGGTCCACTGTACATGCCTTAGCTTGTGATGTAAACAGAATTTCTAGTCTGAAATGTGTTAATAAACATCCAGCTCTATCTTTTTGTAGTGACTGCCATCAACGGTTCTTATGGGAACTATTTCTGCCTTAAAATAATGTAGTGTTGACCATGCTCCATATGAATGACCACTTTTTGTGGTATTCACAACCTCAAATACTTTTGAGGTCTGATTGTATGTGTCATGTTCACAAACAGCAATGAAAAATACCATGTGCATAAATAGTATGCATCCTACTGCAATTGTCACTTATTTAGAATTTTGATTTGCTGTAGTA
>JASGAT010350483.1:2708-12913 GCA_030220025.1 Chelon auratus | reverse complement strand
GTGTGTGTGGGTGTGTGTGTTCATGTCTGTATACATGTCTGAAACTATGCACTCACATGTGTGGGGGTATGTGTGTGCACCCTGTATGTACAAAATCCCACTTAAAGCCCAGAGGATTAGGCCTCTCAGAGCAGCCGTTCTCCAGCTGCAGACCTCTTGCACGCCCAGTGGATAGCAATCTGACTTCCCGTGACACCTCCGCCTCCCTGAAAGTGAGAACCAACACTTCATCCCCATGTGGGCAGTGGATAGTCTGGATAGCCTGCATGTTAGCAAGTTGGCAGAATGAGTGTCACTAGGCTGGCAGATGTCCACTGGATCATGTTGGTTTCAGTCAGCTGGGCTGGTTGTATGACAATAGATAGTGAGTGTGCACATCTCCTGTTATCGTGCATCTTTCTGTGTCTTTCTTCACCTCTTGAACTGGAAACAAATTATATACTTCGGCTCAGTTCCTTGTTGTGGTCTGGAAGTAGATTTAGACACAACAACAGAATCTTTACTGCTCATTCATCCATAAGCACAATATGGTAAAAAGAGAAAGGAGCGTAGGTGGGTTGCTTGGATAACGAGTGTAGTTGCCGACTGTTTGGAGTTTTAGAGTTAGGGAGAAGGAAAACGGGGCAGCTCCCAATGGTCGTCTGGAGTCCGGCGAGGCCACAGCACACGCCAAGTACCAAGAGTGAGGAAAGCAATTCATCACTGGAGTTCCACAGGAGGGGGAGGCGAAGGTGGGGGCTCTCGACATTCGGCCAAACCACAACAATATGTGTGTGTGGCCATTGTTAGCTGCTCCGGGTCATTGTGTGTTGCTGGTCGCCTCCACGCCCTCTGATTTCAGTGGGAGTCAATACCTTCAGACACTCCCAAGAGGGAAGCAGTTAGGAGATCTGTGGGAATGTACAGCAGAGCAAACCTTTCCATTCATACACAAACATGCCCGACAATTGGAATGTCCTATTTAAAGCATTTATTTTTTTAAAAGTGGGAACAGCTCGGAATGCTATTTACAAACTGTTGTGAACAGTGAGACTAATACTGATATCTAGCATTCCTTTCTTTGTCTTTTAGAGGCACTGACAACAAAACTGACTCAAAACTTAAAAAGTGCATAAACCTAATTATTCTTCATTGTCTGTTGACTGACGGTCACAATTGTGAGTGCAGTGTATTTACAGTGTCAGTCAAATGTTTGGACAACTTGTGTGTTATTTCATAGTTAATATATTGAGTAGTTTAGAAAATAATAAAAACAAAATAATTAAATTAGTTAACCTGTTCAAAAGTTTGATATATATGTAAATTTTGGAGTTCCTCAAGGCAGCATACTCGGCCCCATCTTCTTTCTCTTTATACATTTAAATGCATATATTGTGAATTGACTGATTGATTGATATTGATCAGTATTTTTAATTCAGTGATTTTATGTACAATTCTACACATACAATAATTTCAGTTTGAATCAGTTTTATTACTAAAACTAAGTTTTAAGACTGCTTTCTGTGATGGATTTTCTCATGAAGTGTTCATAAAAACTTCCCTTTCTTTGTAAATTTAAGTTATTATGAGGAGGGATAATAATTACCATTATTAAAACAAGATGAGTCAAGTAAATCTACAGAGGGTGACATCACGTGACTCTTGTCATGGGAAGCTGACAGGTTGTTATTCCAATCAGCAGGCTATCTGGGCCTAACCTAAACAAGCATGGGATTACCTCTGTGTTTGTTTAACTGTTTACTATAGGCCAGGTTAGCTCCCTCCCCACTGACAGCAACACGAGCCATTACTGCAGACCATCTGTGGACACGGGTCAGTGTTGACTTACTGCTCTCCAAACACCACGCAGCTTTGTCCGGAGGGAATCAGTCAGAAATACAAATATGGTCAATGAGTAAATATGGAGGGTGTCTGTTTAAAATGACAAGTTTGGCGAGTTGCAATGAATTTATGATAGTCAGAATTTTGTTGTGGTTGAAATTGCTTATTAATGACGGCCAAGTGAGCAGTAAAATGGTATTCATGTTGCAAAGTAACCTACTCAGAACGTACTTTTGATTCAACTGCGCAGCACTTTTGCCAGATGACATTACAATGTGTTGCAACAAAAGTTGAGCAAGTTTTGTCTCACTCATCGTAAATGAATGAGGAGGCTGTTTCTTTTCACCATTCCCTTCTGTCTGCTTAAACCCACTAGGATCCTTGATACATTAATGGCTGATCTTTTTTTTTTTTTTAAACCAAGCAGTACATGAGCTCACAAAAAAACTGTTGGGGATGTGAGAACTGTAAAATAAGAAATGTATACGAGGAAGTTTCTCGATTTTGTAGTTACAGCTTCGAAATAATCTCTTCGGGTCTCAACACTTCCTACTGTCAGACTGCCCGATTTTTACGGCCGTTTAACACCACATCAAAACCAGTGGTAAATAAACCAATAACATGCTCGAATCTTGGGCACCAGCTGGTGTGAAACCAGCGGCCTGTATCCTATTTCTTAATCCCGTCCCACAGAGGACAGGAACTCTCACAGTGACTGTTGAACACGCTCGCCTTTCTGCAAAACACCTGGCCAAGCCAATGGCCAAAAATGTCACCTCCGTGCTATACATCATCATCACCAGCTTTCATAACCCCATAGTTAGTCTTCATCACTCTGTCCTCTTCCATCATCCACTTTCCATTGCCTGACCCGGCACAGGTCTGCACACACAAACAGGAAAGCTACCCTTACACCAGTTGCATTTGAGTTTGCTTGTGTCTGAAGGGGAAGTCTCAGCATCCACGACTGCCTTGGCTGTAAACCAATTCCTGCCAGGCTATCACCTTTCAGCCCCCCGGTCCCTGAGTTATTACAGTGCGGCTGTTCACAGCAGCGCTACCCCAGCGTGGTCTGGTCTGGTCCGGACCAGCACTGAGCTCTGCAGTCAGTCACCCCTCAGCCCCCCCCCCCCATACGTCTCCAACCAAACGCTGAGCTGAGGGCTTCCGCCACAGGTGTCTGCGACTTTCTTCTCCTCCTCCTGTCAGTTCCTTCTCCTCTTTGACGAGAGGTTTAATTCCCCCGTCCTCCCAACGCTTCACTCCCTCCCACGCCTCTCCTCTCACTCTCTCTTTCACTCCGGGTCGGTCGGCTCTCACAGGCAGTCCAGATTGTTCTCATTTAGTCTGGTGAGTTCAGGGCTCACTATCTCACTGCGGACTCCAGAGCTCGCTTGCTGTCCATGACTGTGTCACACACACACACACACACACACACACGTTCCTTTCTTCATCAATCCTCCCCCTGGATTTTACAAGTCTGAGCAGCTGGTTCAACCACTGGATCTCCGGGGATTTGGGATAGTTAAAAAGATAAAGCCTGAGGAGGGTGACAGAGGGAGAGTTCAAGGCTAAATACCAAAGGCACATTACAAAGGTTTGTTCTGGGGTATGTAGGAGTTGCTGGTTAAAGGTTTATGGGAAAATGAGACCTTTTTGCCACCTTCTCTGCCCTAAGTGACCCTCTCCTCCTTTAACGCTCAGTCCACATTAAAATTGCATCATTTAAAAAAAACTCTACACACAAAAACTTCATGAAAATAATGAAAAATGTCCAAATACGGTCCAGATTCTGAGCTGTGTTTGGACACATATCAGCACCGTGTGTTCACACACAGAGCTCTGACATAAAAACACGCCACCTGGTTCAACATTTCCCACAGTGCAATGCAACATCATCTGGCAACCCTCAGGCTGCCAATCACACACGAGCTAGCTCATAGTTTCTCTGTAACTTTTTCGAGTAGCACAGACAACATAAATCTCCTGACCCGGTCTCACATGAGTGTACACCACAAATAAATCTACTCTAAATAAACCCATGGATCCATATCTTAAACCAAACTTCCTGGATTGTATTTAACAGGTATCTTAAGCAGCTATGGTTTAAGTCTGATTAATCGGTTAAACGTCCTCCCTGTCCCTTTTTGCATTTTAATCCAGACAAACTTGTTTTTCTTATATTTTTTCAGTATCTGTTGTAAAACCACTGAAACAGAATGAAGTAGTGATTGGACGGCAGTGTGAATGAGCTAAATGGTAGCCTGGTGAACAATAAATCCTTTGCTGTTTGACAATAAAATGCACGTCCAGCAGAAAGTGAGTCATCTTTACGTGTTTCACTCCAAAATCTGACGAAATAATGAAATTTACTGCGGACAGAGGGTCATAATCGGGAGAAATAGATGACTTCTCAAATTCAGCTGGCAATTAATCACCCCGATTGTGGAGAGTAATGGTTCCTGGTGTGGGAAGAATGAAAGTAATAGTGGGAATAGGTGTTGTTAGACACTGGAGTTTGCATTATGGCACAGACTAAAAGTGAAGACGTCCATCTAACGTTTAACTTTAACGACAATCTTTTCCAAACCTTCAGAAGCGTTATGTTTGTCTGATAACTGCAGTGTCCTTGTGCAGTTTTGGAGTTTTATTTCCAATGCAGCTACACCTACTTTAGATAACGTGTGTAAGATGCATAGATAGGCGACCATATCCCCAATCCAACTTGGCAGATGCCCTGTTGGCTCATAATAATTTTGTACTCTCCAAAAAAAGCGTTTATACCATGACCAGACAGCTTTGTACTCTATTTAAAATGTAGTTTGCAGTAATTTCCTTGATTAACCTGTTGGAGGCCATGAGCAAAAACCATTAAATAAAGTTGCCCCACGTAATACCAGTGTTGCTGGAGTTTTGATCGCTCCGCGTGCTGATTTTGCAAAAGGGAACTAATGGGACACTTAACCGATATTTCAAATGTAAAATTATGGTTTTGCAAAGCTGTCCAATAAAATCCAAGATTTAGAGTTAGCTCATACTCTCAGCTTGACCGTAAAGGCCCTTTTTCTTTTTCACAGTTTGCAAACAAGTCAATAAAACACCAAAAACTGTCGAATCATTTTTTTTTCTGCGTGCGTAGTATTTATGCCAGTTTCTTGTATTTCCCAAACACCAGCTGTGGCACTGCGAACGCCCGCCGAGTCACTTGAGCTCTGTATAATTTCCCTCCGACACAATTGACAGAAAGTGAGAAGCTGTCCAACACGGTAGCACCACCTCTCCCTCAGCTGTCCCGCTGAGTGGGAGGCCATGTTGTTTGTGTTGTGTAACTACCACTGGTGAACCAAAGCACCAGTGGTAATAAAGCCCAGAGATCACAGCATTTGGTTGAATATTTACCTTAGACTAATCTGGACCATGGTTTATATCATCCGAGCTCTGTGAGTGGATGGAAACAGATGTGTGTGAGGAGGGGGGTGAGGAGGAGGAAGGGGGACTGGCTGGAACCACCTCATCTTGACCCTCTGCAAAAACCAGTAGACACTTTTGAGGAAACCTGATCAGCAACGAAAACATGTATGAAGTCAGATCTTTATTTAAGGTAGTCGGCAGGAGCGCAGATCCCTTGATATCCAGAGGACAGGAGACAAGAGGGGGGGTGAGGGGGAGGGTGGGCACACACCTCCCCCACTCCTCCATCTTTCTGAGTTGTTTTCTGAATTCCTGCCAGGAAAGTTTAATGGCTGTGGAATTTGGACAGGAAAAAAGCGGCGCTGGAAGTTTCAGAGGAAGCGGGGATTTGTGCCTCACGAAGGCAGCACCTCTGTTTGTGTTCTCCCGGCCCGAGAGGGAGCGACAGACAGAGGGAATGAAAGACAGAGGAAGAGCGTCAGAGAGCTTTTCCAAACGAGCGGCGCAGGCCTCTCAGGGGAGGCAGACCTCAGACAGACAGGCCGTGATCATTTAACCTCTCATATGAATGCACAGAACAATGAAGAGACGGGCTGCCAGACACACACCCCGCACACCCACTCACGAACCGAGATGCTAAATACATGCACATGCACGTACACTCAGATGCACACTGCACCATCACAGACCATTTACAACTTCCCTTGGATTGAAACATGATCTTCAGTCTGCTCTCTGCTGCAGCCCAGCTGTTTTTCACTGCCACCTCAGACAGTAGTAAACAGATGCTGCACAAAAACGTTTGCACAAGAGGAAGAATTGTAAATTAAAAGTGTGCTTCCCCTGGTTTTGTGGAATAGTAATTTGAAGTTTAATGGGTGAGCCACTTCAAATTACACTGTTTTTTTGGTCCAAGTTTTAAATAATACAATTTCTGCATCTGTCCAAACAGACTGGAGGTAAATGGTCGTCTCTCTTTCTATTGGCATTCGGCCATTCATGGAGAAAGTTTTGGTTTTACAGGTTCTGGTTTTCCTCTACAAACAGTGAACAGTTTTCATCGGAATAACATGTTCACACAAATCCAGTGTGAACATGGAAGGAAACTCAGAACTTAACTCTAACAGGCGGTTTGGACTTCTGCGTCAATTTGACAGCATAGCATACGCAGATCCTAGCGCCGTAGCACTTGGTAGTAGCGTATTTTCCGCTGCTTCTCCCATCTCCGTAATTTTCAGATTGATTGTTTTGGATCGATAAACACATCGAGGAAAGGTTAACTGAGGAGGTTCAGAGATACTTCAGCTTCAGTCTTCAGCAAAATTTCGGCAAATTTTCTACAAAAGTTTCAGACGCCATTGTTGAAAGCGAAACAGGAAGTAGAAACAAAACTTAAGCCAAACATTAATATATATTTCATATTTTATATTTCAACGTTGGTGTCCGCCAGGTTGGCATGCTTTGTATAATCTGTGGTTCTGCCTTCCCACAACCTCTCAGAACCACGACTCTCACCCATGTCACCACTTAATGGCCATAGATCTGCCTGGCTCCCCATCCTTCAGCCCACACCTCTCCACGCTGAGCCCAGAGACAGATGGGTAGACATGGGGACAGACAGGCCAGGCGCCCCCCAGCCAGCCAGCCAGCCAGTCAGTCACTCAGCCCTTGGAAAGAGAGCCTTGACGCTGGAGACCACTGTATCCATTACACACAACTCCTTGATCCCGTAGCATGGCACCGGCTACCAGGGGATTCCTTAACACTCACGTCGATGCGCAGACGCACACACAAACACTCGCTCACACATGTGTGCTCGCCCCCCGAACACTCACGGGGCAGCGCAAGGACTGATGGAGACGCATCCACCTCTCATCACTGAGACGTCTTCCCGAAGCCACTCGGCGGTGCACATAAAGACCTGTTATCGGCGCATAAACTGAAGCACATGTCAAAGGTTTTAATGATGAAGAGCCACATGTGTTTCACTTCATCATGATCCTGGGCTTGTTTTTTTTGTTGTTGTTTTTAATCTCTGCCTCGAGGATATTGTACTCACTAAATCAGAGCAGTTTACTTTGATAGAAATTAAAAAAATAATGTAAAAGGCAGACAAACGGAAGATTTATTTAATATCATTTCAGTGCATGCATCTTCTTTAGAAGTTGATTTAGCTGATTGACCTCTTACACTCATCTCGCCAGTAATGCAGCCTAATAGATTCTTGCAAAAGCATATAGCATGTTCAAAAGGAATCCGATAAAAGTATGCATCACATAGCCTTCAGGTATTAGGCCCCTGTCCAGTGGAACAGTTTGGATTCAGGAGGCAGACACCCTCTCAGCTGTAAAACATATAGCTATGGCTGTCACAGGTGACCCTGGACCAGTTATGGTTATGCTGGATAAGTGGTTTAGTCATGCTGCTATAAGCCCAGGCTGCTGGGGGACTTCCCTTGATGCACTGAGCAGCTCTCCTCTACAATCCTCCTCTTTCTATGCATGTGTACTTTCATGCACCTATACAGTATGTCTCTCTCTCTCGCTCTCTTTCGCTCTCTCTCTCTATGATTCTATGATTGTGTTTGACCCGTAGCTGCATGTTTCTGATCTGCTGTCCTGGCCCCACCAACCTTACCAGTGTTCATTGCTTCCAGTTTCCATCCACTACTTTTTGAGAACACCGTTTACCCACCAAGCTTTTCTACATGCACACTTTGAATCTCCAGTGTATAATGCATTAACTTGTGCCGTGTAGTCTTGCTACCAGCCTCTCTAGTCTCTCTACCAGATCAGCCTCATACAGATGCCCACCCCCTCTGCTCATGTGAGCTAGGTTCAAGGATTCTTTCCATTTAAAAGGAGTTTTTCTTTGCTTTAGTGCTCGCCCCGGGGATTTTAGGCTCTGGGTTCTGTAAAGTCTCTAGTGACAAAAATAAAATTGACCTGAATATTTCTGTTTGATTAAACAAAAAACAGTTTGAAATCTTTCCTTTAGATATTGGTTAAAGAAGATTAATTCATTGGTTTTATCTGACCTAGCTACTCCCCTACGACCCACTATATACTTATTCAACAGGAGAGCGGATCCTTTCGCTGTAACCATCCGTAATATCTTACATACTACCCCTGTGGGATTCTTACTGGCACTTTGGGACAGATTCTGGGACTTTAAATGCAAATTTTTCTTTCCCTAGTATTTAATTTAATGACGTAATGTCATCACCAGTAGAGAAGTTGCTCATAGAAATTGTGGTTTCTCTTCTCCATACAAGTTATGTTGGGTTAACACGTCAAACTTTCTCTCCCTCCGTTAAATAAAGAGTCAGGAGCGACGTCTCAGAGTGCAATTTTACCAAATCAAGTGCTGTCAAAAGGCGTAATAAAGTCGCAGGGGTGCTGCGGTGTTACGTTTGACACTTTGAAAGACAAACGCATCCAAAAGAGGAAATTCCAGTTGACAAATGGCCCCAAAAGTGAAGTGACCGCCATATACCAGCGAGCCCCGTCACGTCACCTGTGAAGAAGTGGATGATGGTGGGCATTAAGAGTTGTTAAATCCATTCCAGGGTTGTTAGTAGAGAAAGCTCTCCTGCCGTGTCTGGAACATAACATTTGACACCGCAGCCTTGACATGAGAAACAAACTTTTGGCACCGGCGCCCTTCCTAAACAACCCGGGAGCTCTGCTTGGACACAAGCGGAGGCCAATCTTGATAAGTAACAAAAAACAGAAGTACACAAGTCAGAAGGAATTTGTCATGGCAGCAGATTATACTTGACGAGTGGTATTCCTCGGCGTGGAAAGTATTTTGCGTTCCTCTGTTCTGGGAGCAACTGACGCTGAACAAAGCTGTTTTAAATTCCATATGCTGCTGGCAATTATGTTGTTTTCTACCCGCAAGTAATGCCTTTGTCATCTAGGTATCTGTTTTGATTAGCCGTCCTGTCAGGGCAAGGGGATCAACAAATCAATCTTCAGACCTACTGCCAAAAGAAAATCTTTGTGAGAATCTGGTATTACTCACATTGGATATACATCTGCAAATAAACAGAAAGTATTCACCTCCCCCAAAAAAATTCATATGGTTTATATAATGCTCCACAAGAATTTTATATAATATTTTTTAAGAGGAAGTTCTGGTTATTTATGGTTACTGCTCATTACATGTAATTACAAAACCCTTTTGTCTGAATCAGAAATATATTTATCATCGCACTAAAACTCGGTTGAAACAAAGCAAAGTTTGTACGCGCCATTACTTTGAACATACTGGAATAATGATTTGCCATCTTTACGCGGCACTCTGCGGATTTATTTTATGCTGCGTATTCACTCGCTTTACATCACAACGCTCAGACAGCACTCATCTATTTTTTAATGATGCTCTCAGCAGGGCTCAGAGGCCGCAAACTCTGCACACATTTGAAAGAACATGTAAGAAGGTCATAAATCTGCAGCGGCGTGCGCTTTTTTTTTTCCCAAAGAGAGCCCAGTCTCCTGTGAACTGCTTGACCGTAAGGAGGCAACATGTGTGTGCCACACATGTTCGGGGCGGAATGAGTGGTCTCCAAAAAGTTTTTTTATGTAAGGACGCATGGATGTTTTTCCTTCACCCAGTGACACCCAGATTTCTTTTTGTTGGATCTCTTTCGCTGTGATGTATGTGGACATCCAGCGATACGAGCAAAGTTATGACAGAGCTTGTGAGTTGCTACCTGTAGAAGGGGGTTCCCTGTCGACCCACTTCAGACCCAGGATCGCGGCGGCGTGGTGGAACAGCGGCTGGGCCTGTTTACTCAGCTGTGGGGGCTCCCCAGGTCCAGGGGAAAGAGAGGATGTGTTCAGGGCCTCATTAATCATGGCCACTTCGGAAGAGATAAACAGGCAAGGCCCAGCAGGGATGCTGCAGCTCCTGCCATTGACGGGGGGAAGGGATGCAGGAGAGGAGAGGTGGACAGCGTGGGGGTGGGG
>JASGAT010350481.1:0-34512 GCA_030220025.1 Chelon auratus | reverse complement strand
CAAATACCGGTGGGGACGTCATTTAAATCCCGTGGCGAGCGTTCCTCCGCTGGCCATGACTACGCTGTGTGTGAACTGAACATGCGCACAATAATAGACCCCGCGCCCCCCCGGCCACTATTAGAGACCGGCCTTTATTTACTCAAGCGCATCGCGGCCCCGGCCTATATTGGAGACCCGGCCAGTAATTGAATACAGGCCTCTATTAGAGGATTTACGGTATGGCACTGAAGTTTTTAACCAACATTGCTGAAAACATTTCGCCGAAGACGAGTCGTACAAATGTTTGTATCGCTGAACCTCCTCAGTTAGCCTTTGCTCGATGTGTTCCATCTTTATTGATCCAAAACAATCAATTCGAAAATTGTGGAGATGGAGAAACAGCTGGAAACAGTAAAGCGTAAACTCGCTACTTCCAAACATTCCCGGGGAGGTGAACATCAGCTTCGCCGTAGCTTCTGCATCAATTTGAAAAAGTCTAAACCGCCTATAAAGCTTCTGGGAGTTGAATATAATGTCTCACTCATTTAGAGGCCATGTTTATATTCAGATTTCATTTCCCTTTTATCTCTGTTTTGGTCTCAACCAATCACTTGCTAGCTAGAATTCTCAAGTGCAGCTAGTTGTCACTGTAAAGTTAGAGTCACTTTCCTGCCACACAGCTGAGCAAAGCTGGTTAAAAGCATACTAACCCGCCAGGTTCAGTGCTATTTTGTTAACTCACCTGTTAGCATTAGCGCTCCTGTTAGTAAGTAGGGTGCAGTTAGCATGAATAGGTCCGCACTGTCGAGGGGTCGAGTCTCGGGGGCGCTGGGGGAGGAGCTTGAGAACAGGTGGCACAGTGGCACAGCAGGACAGACAGATACAGAGCATGCAGTTAGTCAGTCAGACAGAAGCACACGTACATACAGAAAAATACATAGGTCACTTTTGTTAGCGTTGGAACGCACCTTCTGGCTGGAGCTGCTTCTTAGATGCTAAATTCATAGAGGGTGGTATGGACATGGAGGGCATTCGGAAGCCAGCAGGCAGCGTTTCCATGGAGCCCGCCATCATCCCCAGACCCGCTCCTCCCTCACGTGCTCGAAACCTCTTGCGCCATGACGGAGACCGTCGAAAAGACTTGTCGTCCCCACTCTACAGCGACACAGAGGGAGAAGCAAGTTAGCAGAGTTTTCCCCCAACAATACCTTATTTGATCAAAGCAGTAGCTTGAAGAGGTCACCTCCCCTAGTCGGCGGTCGGTCCCCAGGGCTAACAGGTTGTTGAACTCCCTCTCTAGGACCTGGCGTGCCTGAAAAACAAATTCAGTGGCTGTGAGCAGGGAATAAAGTGGATCTGTGAACAATACATAGACAGTAGCTAATGGCAAAGCTTCTGTTAAATGTCCAGGAACAATCACAATGCACTGAAGCCTGACCAGGAAATACTGGAACAACAGAGCACCTTTGATCTGAGAGCAACTGTTAACTGGAGAAGTAAATGTTGGCAGGCAGAGGAAGGAAATGCTGACTGCACACAAACAACTAAAAAAGTAAATTAACCAATCCCATTAAAATAACTGACTGTTGGAAGATGGACTGGTCACAGAAATGCCAAAAGGGCTGATGTCAGCTTTAATCAGGGGTTTTAGTTAATATTCTTTAGTCCATATAACACTTTTAGCATTTTGAGTGTATTGTGTATTTTCTTCCATCAGCACCTGTGTGTTCTGCATAGGAATTTGCAGGATGAGCGCTAGGCTGCTGTAGTCGAAGGTCTCATCCAGAGAGATAAGTGCCCCGTGAACGCCGCTCTCTAGGAGGTTGCCGCTGTACTCCCTCAAACCAATGGACTGGACCCAGTGGATCACCTGCTCATTCGTCCACACCAAAACATCTAAAGCGAAACCGAGAGAGAAACCGAGGCAACATAATTTAGAGAAAGTGTATGACAGAGAGAGAGAGAGAGAGAGAGAGAGAGAGAGAGAGAGAGAAATAAAGAGATAATGTGCATGTCCACATAGTGTCAACTCAGTGGCACACTCCCTTTGTTCATTTAAAGCGCAGCTGTCAGCCAGCTTTCCATGTTGGAACAGGCGGAGTGTGTGCATGTGTGTGTTTTCATGTGTGTGTGAACGGGACAGGATTCTGATTTGACACGACAGCTGAGTCAAGTTCATGTGCTGATCTCAAGGTCAAAAGGGCGAGAGGGCTGGCTAGACCTAAGTGTGTGTGTGTGTGTGCGTGTGTGTGTGCATGGACAACTCTTGGCAAGTGGAGCTTTAGATCAAGACTGTAGGGCTGCTTTGGTTGGACTTTTGACAGTCGAAGGAGGAGCAGCTGGTCAACGTGCAGTCCAAATTGAAAATCTCAGATAAAACCACTAGGCGGTACTCTGGCCTGACGGGGGGCTGCCGGTGTGTGCACGCTTGTGAACCAGCGTCTGAGCGTGTTTTATATGATTGCTTTTTTTTTTAATCGGCGTGCATGCATGCATCGTGTTGTGCGCAAAGTGTACCTTTCATGTCGTGTTGGCTGTCCTCTCTCCGCCGCTCCAGGTCTTTCCTGTCATAATTGAGTCTCTTCAAGCACATAATCCCATATTGAAGACTAGCCCTGTTACACACCCACACACAGACAAGCACAGGCACATATGCGACATTAGCCTCATTCATTTGCTAATGTATCCAGTTGGAAGAGGAGGCAGATTAATCTAATCGCCGTAGCAGCAAACCTATGGAAGCTGTCCACCATCTTGAGGTGACTCCTCAGGTCCTTCTTGGTCAAGTGGTCCAGCATGCGTGCGTCCACCAGACACTCCATGAAGTAGGAGCGGTACTGAGGAAGGCCGAGGCTGGGCAGCCATTCGTTGCCTATCCACTCGTGATTCATGTCTCCGTACGCCAAAGTCTATGGCGGGAACAGCATAAAATGATGTGTGCAACCAGGAAAAAAAAAAGACACATTTCTTTTTGTATGAATTAATACAACATAAGATATGTCTAAGTGTCTGGATCCAAATGTGCTGCATTTTGAGAAATGATTATCAGCGATGATGATAAAAACAGCTCCATCCCGAGGCATGCCGGCGTACTTTCACAGCTTTCTGGGACACTGGGTCATTAAAATGGAACAGGGATGTTTTTAATGTTAGCAGTAACACCTGTGCTTCAGTGACAAACCACAGCCAGGTCCATATTATAGCACTATCTATATAAAATTGTGCATCTTGTCTTTGGATATTAATGTGCTTACTCCGGCTAAACTCTACAGAACAGATCAAATATTTTAGTTTGCATCCTTTTCCCGCCTAACAGATATAAGAAAGCAAACAGGAGACTGAAGGACAATGAATATTTGCTTTTATCTAACAACAACTAGCTTTTAGACTGTGGCAAACTAAGATATAACAACCCACTTATCACCGGTCATCGTAATATCAATCTGAAGGTGAGGTTGCCCTTATTCAAATAAGTGTGTGTGTGTGTGTAGAGAGCTGGTACACTTTGGCTGTGTGTGCAGACAGATGTTCGCAGATTAGTGGCCTCACCTGTGCCCAGCTGCCCTCCTCATTCTCCTGAGTGGCAGCATGGCAGAGACATACATATACAAGGTTAAAGAGACAGCGGTCGATCAAACACACACATTCAGAAACACACACACACACACACACACAAGATTTTACTTTGCAACAAACCTCCAGTTAAAGGGGAACTACTGTTTTTTACAACCTGGACATTATTTCTACCATAAAATACAGTTGTTTACTCACCCATATAACTTTTGTGTCATTTGCACTCGTTTAGGAAATAATTAGATCAAGTATATCCATATAGTGGGAGTGACTGGGGAACCGAGGCGCATCCTCCAAATAATGTATTATCTGCTGCGAAACTCGTTCATTTCGCCCATATTTTATTATTGTGTGCTATTCCCTGTTGAGTCCGGAGTTACCTGTTATCATTGGATGATGTCTTCTAACCAGGAGGATAACATCACTGAGCGCTGCATGCACCCGCGACAGTCAGCTTGTTTACCTGTAATTTGCTACTGCTATGGTTCGTCCACAACCTCAAAATCGGAAAAAATATTGTTGCAAAAAACTAGGTCAATCTACAGACCCCGGATGATGATAACAGCTAACTCCGGACTCTACAGGGAATAGCACTAGCGTATCATAACAAAATATTGGCGAAATTAACGAGTTTTGGAGCAGATAATGCGTTATTTAGAGGCTGCGTCTCGGTGCCCCACTCACTCCCACTATATGGATATACGTTGATCTAATTATTTCCTAAACGACTGCAAATGACACAAA
Organism: Chelon auratus; assembly: GCA_030220025.1. Lineage (NCBI taxonomy): Eukaryota > Metazoa > Chordata > Actinopteri > Mugiliformes > Mugilidae > Chelon > Chelon auratus. The sequence goes on along the minus strand of JASGAT010350481.1, from coordinate 30,213 downwards.
AGTTATATGGGTGAGTAAACAACCGTATTTTATGCTAGAAATAAGGTCCAGGTTGTAAAAAACAGTAGTTCCCCTTTAACAGTAATTACCCGTCAGCACTCATACTATTACTTGAACTTGGTTGAATCAGCAGAAGCACACAAACAAATTAAACGTATTAGTGTTTGATGGATATTTAAAGAAGGGGGTCTTCCGGGATAGGACATATGTGTGTCGCGGTGGGGACGGCGTGAGCGTGAGAAAGTGTTCGGGTGGGGGGGTGGGGGGTAAACGAGGTAGGGGAGCACCCAGATGGTACTGACCGCTTTAGTGGAGGAAGCCAGGTTCTCCATCTCTTCATGAGTCACCCACACATTTCCGGAGGACTGCTCAGAGGACGAGAACACACCCAAACGAAAGCACACATACAAACAAACACACACACACACAAAAAGCATCCAAGAATGCACTCATGTGTATATTTTCACACATACCATCCACACAGACACACACACACAGACAAACATTGTGTTGAGTGATGCCAAGTGAGGGAGTGTATTTCAGGCAGGTAGCTATATATGGCACTATTTGTGTGTTGATTTCCCAACAGTAACCCATGCACTGTGTGGCAGGTGAAAAGTTAAAGGCCTGAACCAAGCATCTACTGTGGTCTGAACAGAAGAATAAAACAAAAAAGCAAAATAAAAGTGTGATAAGACATCATGTGAAGATGCAGAGTGAAGGTTAATAATAACAGTGGTGTCCATGTACTTATTGTTTTTGCATTCCTATTTACATTCCCGTAAAAACATGTCCTTGTGTTCACGGAGGTGTGCTGGTTGTGTTCGTTTACCGTTCTGGACGTGAGCGGCGCCGAGGGGCTGGTGAGGGAGACCATCTCCTGGATGGCCAGGCGGAGTTTGAGTCGGTGGAGAGGGTTGCTGATGCCAATCTCCCTCTGGATCTCTGTGTCCGACAGAGCGGACATGATGGCTCCGCTCTTCACGTTGGCACGACAGGCCGCCACATACCAGGCTGGCATGCCGACCCACAGCTGGTGAGAGCCATCAAGACATTCAGCGTCAGCATCGTTGTCGCCATAAATGGTGGGGAACGAAGGAGAAGGGAGCGCAGATCAGACTGTGTGGTCGGTCTGGTACTTGATATTACGGCATTCCTGTGTGTATTGTACCTAATAACAGCCTGATAGTTTTATGGAAACATTGTGTTGTTAAATAAGTAGAATACCTCGAGCCATGAGACGACGGTGGGGCCGTCCCACTGAGCAAATGCCAGACCTCTTTTTCTTGCATCTTCTAGAAGCTCATGTCTGAAAAACAAATGAAAGCATGAATAACTGTAACAACTAGAATATTTTCATACAATAAAAGTGTTCTTTTACTTTTTCTTCATCCTGCGGTCCCTCTCGGCCTGCGTGCCCAGCTTTCCCAGAGTCATAGTGTCACCGATGCCCATCTCAAAGTCTAAAATACAATACATATGTGTCAGTCTCTGCCTCTGCAAATCCCAACCATGAGGGAAAGTATGGGGTTAAGGTATGTAGTCTGATGTGTACCTGATAAGGCTGGTAGAGGTTGCCCCTCCCTACCAAGAGTCTGCTCCATTCGACCCTTCTCTTTCTTCCCAAACAATCGGCCGATGGACGATTTGATTCCTTTCTTCTGCTTGCTATAACCAATTAAAAGAAGACCAACGGAAATGAATCGGGGTAGGTATGGAGCACAGAGTGACACTTGTTAAAGGGGAATTACTGTTTTTTACAACCTGGAACTTATTTCTTGTTTACTCACCCATATAACTTTAGTGTCATTTGGAGACTTTGGACAATAATTAGATCCAGTGGAGCGTCGCGTATATCCATATAGTGGGAGTGACTGGGGCACCGAAACGCAGCCTCTAAATAACACATTATCTGCCGCGAAACTCGTTCATTTCACCAATATTTTGTTATGATACGCTAGTGCTATTCCCCTTTGAGTCCGGAGTTACCTGTTATCATCATCTGGGGTCTGTAGATTGACCTACTAACCTCTGATCTAGATGATGTCATCTCTGAGCGACACTTGTTTACCTGTAATTTGCTACTGCTAGTTTTTTACAACATGGCTGAATATTTTTCAGATTCTGAGGTTGTGGATGACGACTTTGCTCATGATGCACGTTTAGTATATGGATGAGGAGCTCGTTGAAATAATAATTTCATAATGCATTATTTAGAGGCTGCATTTCGGTGGCCCAGTCACTCCCACTATATGGATATACGCAGCGTTCCACTGGATCTAAATATCTTCTGAACGACTCCAAATGACCCCAAAGTTATATGGGTGAGTAAACGATCGTATTTTATGCCAGAAATAAGTTCCATGTTGTATAAAACGGTAATGCCCCTTTAAGATGCTTTGTTCACCCTGTGTGTCACACTCTACTAGCTGAGTGTCTGTATTTACCCTCGTCCATCCTCCAGACTGCCTGTAAATTGGGCAAAATTGGTTTCCAGGCGTAAACTGCGGGGGGAGGATGGAGGTGACGTCTCACACTTGATAGTAGCTTTGTCCACTTCCACTGGAGACTGAAAGAGTCACAAAATCAAGTTAGCTCAGTTGTGAAAAACATAGTTTAACAAAAGAAACCAGAAAAACTGTGCAAACTTACTGCTACTTTCCTCCTGTGTTTTCTCAAGTCGCTTGGCTGTTGGACAGAAACGAACATACTGCAATTAAAGAACTCTTTTCTTTACCACATTTGTGTGTTTGTGTGTTTGTGTGCTCTCTGACCAGAGTCATGATGCCTAGATGGTGGCTGGTGTTGCGCCCGTGGTGTTTCGGTGTGGAGTGGCCACTGGTGGGTGGGGAGGAGGACGACGCCAGGGACTGGGCAGTGGCGGAGGTCGGCAGGGCCCGGGGCCGAAGCGTAACGTTGAGGCCGTCCATGCTGCCGCTGTTCACACGGGACTCGATCTCGTCCGAGCGCAGGTCCGCCGACTCTCTCTCTACCTGGATCATCCTGCAGGCACAGCCACACACGGGACACGGTCTGAGCCTGCCGTCCTTCATTTACATACACTCAATTTTATTTAGCTGCTTTACAACAAGCGTTTCTGTAATATTCTCAGGGAATCGGTTTATAAAAATAGGCAACAATTCATGATAAAAACCAGCAATGCTTAAAAAAATGATATAAATATACCATCTGTATAACCACGACTGTAATGCTTTGACAGAGTCTGGCTCCTCTGCAGCATAATCAGCCGCTGTTTTGCATTTTTTTCCTGAAGCATATTCTGAGGTGCCACAAGAGGACCCTGTTAATATAAACTGCAATAAACAGCATCCTCCTCCAGCACGAAGCTGAGCCGGTGAATAAAGGTCCTCATGTGATATTATCATCGGTTATTTTTGCACAGTTTTCTGCATAATATAAATAAGACACAGAATTCGAGATGCGTTGAAAGTTATCTTACACAAGGCATCTGTCATGGTTCTGTATTGAGTTTGATGTTTTATTTTGTTAAGTGCTTGGTTTCCTGTTAGTATTGCTCCCTGTGTTTTCATCTTGTGATTGATTCGTTGGTTTCTCTGTGTGTGCACCGCCCTGATTTGTTTCACCTGTGTCTCGTCACCCCTCTGTCCACTTGTGTGTATATATAGCCCTGCCTTCCTCCTTCGTTTTCTGTGGTGTCGCACTTGTCACCCACCTGTATTCATGTCTCGTAATAATTTTGGTCTTGTCAAATTTGGATTACCTGCCATCTCTGCAGCACTTTCAGTTTTGTCTTGTTTTTTTCATTAAATGCATTTAGTGCCAACTAATGCCTCAGCCTGCTCTGTCCTGTGTTTGGGTCTTACCCCATTACCCTCTAACCCCTTGACAACATCGAGGCAAAAGGCTGTAATTGTATTGCAAACCTAAAACCAAAAACTACTTAATTGATATCCTTTAATATGCTTTATTAATTTGCATGTATTCCTTTTTGACGGTGTTAAACTTACATCCCGGTATTTCTTCCTCTGTGAACCCAAATAAGGACACAGATAACACTTTCATCAAAGCATGCCACATAAACGTCCCTTTACATAAACTTGGGTTTTGGAGACTTAGCTGTCTGGTGCTTTGTTATTCTGATTGTGTTATGTATTAGAAGAAAAATGGTGAAAATTAACTGTCATCAACATGATGTGTGGAGTTTGCATGTTCTCCCTGTGTCTGCGTGGGTTCTCTCCAGGTTCTCCGGCTTCCTCCCACCGTCCAAAGACATGCTGGTTAGGTTCATTGGTGATTCTAAAATGACCATAGGTGTGAGTGTGAATGGTTGTCTGTCTCTCTGTGTTAGCCCTGCAGGGACTCGCCCAATGACAGCTGGGATAGGCTCCAGCCCCCCCGCGACCCTTCACAGGACAAGCTGTTACCGAAGATGAATGGATGAATGAACGTGATGTGTTATGGTGTGTGACTTAAATACATTTTTGTTGTATACTGTAAGATTTATTCTTTGTCTTTTCTTTGTTAGCTGTGTCTCTATGTGTCTGTTTACATCTTTTTTAACCAAGAAGCTCTCTATCTACTGCCGCTATCATCCTGTGCATCCTTTCTGGCCACAGGCCTTTATGCATTGCTTTAACAAGATGAAGCAGCAGCTTCTGTAGGATCTTCCCAGTGTTCCATTTCTGGTAATTATTTGCGCGTTATCTCTAATATTGTGCTCTCCTCGCATCTGTATCCTGTTTCTCGTTGCTGCGCTGACCCAATTTCCCCCACAGGGATCATGAAACTGTCATGTGCCGTAATGTAATGTGCCTGTAATACGCCACCTTATCTCTTCATTGATAGCGTCGAGCTGCTCCTGCAGCATGATAGCCAGAGTCTGAGCGTCCGATTGGCCGCTGGGGGAAAGCAAGGCCGAGCTAACGTCATCATCCATGTCGGACTCTGCCTCGATGTCGCTGCCGAGGAGGTGGCTGACGCTCCCGCGCAGAGATGGGTAGTCCTGTTCGAACACCGCACACACCTAAACACAATATATGAACATGAGCTGTACGCAGAGAACAACAGACAGCTTTACGCGCCTTCATTTAAACATAAATAAATCTTAAACCTACAGAATGCATCACATGGATGAAGTCTAATCAAATGCCTACATGTATAAAACACAATATGACACTTAAATAAATCGGTGGAGAGGAAATATTTGCCAAGTTATGAGAAGACATGGGTGAACTGGAAACTTACATCACACAGCATGTCCATGGCAGCAGGTGAGAGAGGGACAGGAAGACAGAGAGGTTAGTAGAGAATGGGACGTCAAGCGTGAAGCACTGACACTTACTGGCAAAGCAGACATGAACCTGGACTTAGCACCGGTAGGAGCTGCATGTGGTTAGAAGAATAGTTGAAATGTGATCTTGTACATGGTTAGCAATCCTGCCCGCTGTATGTATGTGTGTGTGTATGTGTAAGGAACTGTGGAGTTGCCTTGGCCTCATAAAAAACATTATAAGCACCTTGTTTGGGTCGTCCCGTAGCGCTGACAGCCTGCCCTTCTGCGCCCGCCTGATCACAGTTGTGCTGTAGTGGCCGTCCTGGCCCTCCACCATGGAGAAGCGGAGGTCGCTGGAGCTACCCAAGTGAGACCTGAGAACACAAACACAGAACAAATCACCATCAGCAATGAATGAGCGCGCTATACGGTGTGAGCATTAACGTCATCGTGGGAACGCTTCAGCGGAAGAACATCTGTGCGTACCGGGGGTGGGTTCCATCTCCAAACGCCCCGCTGCGGCGCTTCAAATGGTCGATCTCGTTCCTCAGCTTCTCTATCTCGCCAATCAGTCGTTCCTAAGAAGAGGAGGAAGAAGAGGTGCATCCAGGGCAGAGGTGGAATTAAATTAAAGATATCTGGCACATACTTTCAACATCGTATCGGTTTGTTAGTGCAGGTGCATTGAATGAATATTTTGGAAATAAGCTTTTGGGCTTTCTTGCAGTGGTTTGATGAGAAAATTGATAGCACTCTCATGCAGTGAAGATTGGAAAGGAAGGTATTTTCGAAGTCACTGCAATTTAGGTTTGCACAGGAAACAAACAACATAGATATAATGTTAGGCTTTGACTTTTCTGTGCCTGTTTCCAGTCTTCATGTCAAGCTACCTAGCTAACTAGCTGCTTCAAAGGTAAAAGGTAAATACCACAAAAGTGTCATTTGAGTAAATGTATTTGGTTATGGGGGCGTGTAAGTTGCACAGGTGGTGCCCCGTCTTACTGACCCTGGTGTGGTGGAATTCCTCAAGCTGTTTCTGGCAGTTCTCGAGGTCTTGAATGAGGGAGTTCTAGACAGTAAAAATAAAAAATAAAATCATGAACTTGGGTCAGAACACATTATTCATTTGGTCTGTGAGCCGAATCCACGTGTACGGGCCTTGCCTTGTCCTCCAGGGCGGCCATGCGTTCTTTCAAATGGAGCTGCAGCCTCTCATTGGACTCCGTGAGCAAACGATCCACGGTGTCGGATAAACGCTTGTTGTGCTCCTCGTTCATTTTTTCCCTCTGACGAGCCTGATGAGCAGAAAAAAGGGTGCAGACGAGGGAATGACATCATCAAGTTTTCTCTTTGATACAGACTCCATGTGGGTGTATTTATGCAGCTAATCAAGCGTCTCTACACAGATCAAAGGATGGAGTGTGTGTTTAGCCGGGGATCACCAGCTGCCAGATATAGGTCTTCTTGGCCAACAATGGCTCTCGCTGCCAGAGTGATTTAATTACAGTCATTTACGGGATGATGAAAAACAGTTAAACGGCTTCTCTTAAACGGGGATCGCTGTGCTTAATATGTGTTCCGCAGTAATTTCATTAAAGTAAATTAAGGCGCACGCACATCTGCATCCTCTGAGAGCACGTTCCACTAAATATAGACGTGAGATCGCAACTGAGAGAGGGAGAAATTAGCCGTGCGTGAATTATTCGGTCTAAAGATAGCAGCCAATCAGTCAGTCGAGTGGAGGGGNNNGAGTTGCAGCAAGATATGTGGATTTGGTAAAGATTCATGCACTGGGAGAATGAAGAAGTCTACTCGATTCCTAAGTATTTCTTGCACATGTGTGTGTATGCATGATGGGGCACAGTGCTGAGAGTCAAGGCGTCGAACCAAATGTGTGGCATCCGCCCACACATACGCTCATTAGAGGTCACGGAGACCCTGCAGGGCCAGGGCACACTCATGCACACGCACCCTTCCCAGCTCTTGGTTCTTCTCCTCCAGTTGTGACTCCAGCTGTCTGAGTCTCTCCTCCACGTTGCCATGGCGTTCCTCAGCCTGCAGGGGGAGACACGCACACATAAGTTCAGCCGTCTCAAAAGAGATCTCTGTCTTTTATATCTGTAAATTACTGACTCTTAGTTTATTTGCTATAACTTCTGCAGCTGCAGCGTGCACATGTGTGCTACCTTGGAGAGCGCTGCAACTCTCTGCGCCAGCTCAGCCTCCACCTCTGGCAGCGTCTCGGCCTTCCTCATGGTCTGAGCCAGCCTCTGCTCTGCCATCTCCAGCATCTCCTGCAGCTGGCGCACCTTCTCCTCGCTCTGACACACACACACACACACATTCAAATAAAACAGGAGTGACTTTATTTCAATCACAAGAGAGGCACGATCAGTGTAGTGCAGCCAGCGAGCGGCAAGGACACGACACATGGACACTGGTTGGGGATGTTGCCGTGCGTCCCCTTGCGAGGCTGAACTCAGATTCACCCTGAACTACGCGTGAACCTTTGAGCAGCATGTTCTGCTCCTCACTCGCCGACTATAAAAGCTCTTCAATACCTTAAATACATCAGTGCAGACGGCTGAAGCATGAAATATTAAAACGCAGCACAAGAAAACGCGCTAAGAGAGCAAACATTAGCCAGAACCCACAAGTCGTATATCACCGCGCATCGAGACAAATGGGATTATTGTGGTGTCACTTAACAACACATTAGCGCTGTCACACAGTCAAAGAAGCTTGGATCTGGGAGAGTGATGAAACAACACATTTGTAAATATTGGTTTTCGTGACTGAGCTATTGCTTTTTAAAGAGCATAGATTCATCTTAATGCAACATGGGGGTGGCATCATCCATTTCATTCTTTAAACAGTCGACTTTTGAATGACTGTGACTCTACTGTTTCGAATGGTGATTACGCGGCCGGCAAAAAGTAAGGCTTGGTGATACTGATGCGTGTCACCTGTCTGTGCAGGGAGTCCTTGGTGGCCAGTTCATTCTCCAGTTTGTCGTTGAGGTCGTGGATGTGCGTGGTCTCCCGCTGAGCAGCCAGGTAGCGCTTCTCTAATGTCGTTATTCTCTCCTCCATGTCTTCTCTCTGCAGGCGCAATCCAAACAAACAACATACTGTGTCTTTAGAGTATTTGCACTTTATTGTTTCTGATGACAGAAAATGAAACAAGTTTTTTTATACTGGGTGCAATCATTGTCCATCTCCATTACAATATATATATATATATATATATATGAAGCTAATTTAAAATGAATACTAAAAACACAACTTAGCTATCACAGTAGATTGAGATGGAAACAGCTGGTAAAGAGACCTGGTTACTGTTAAAACATCTGTCTTGTCATTTCACATCTGTGTTATGACTATTTTTAACCACTTAGCTGCATATTTTGCATATTTTCTCAAATTTGAGTTGAACTGAACTTTTGAAAACATCTTTTTTTTAAGTTTTTGCTTGATATAGATTTATGTAATTCACACGTTCAGTGAGCATGAGAGCTCTCTGTCTCTATCATGGCACACGAGGGCTCCACTTTAATATAGTACAGGTCAAATAAAAGCAGCACGTTTATTCCTTTGTTCCATCCTTTACTGTCACCTCTCTCTGTTCCCTCTGTTGTTTGATTGACAGCTCCTCGCTACGGCTCAGCTCCCGCCGTGCGTTGGCGAGCTCGGCCTCCAGCTCGGCCACGCGGGCGTTAACGGTGGCGGAGTGCTCGCGGGTCTGAGCCAGCTCCTTATTGGTCCGATCCAGCAGCTCCTGGAGCTCAGACACCCGGCTGCCATCGTCGTGGGCGTCTATAGAGCCGTTGGGCAGTCTCTGTAAGGTGGACCCATCAAATTAAAGGACACGTACGCGACATGCCTCTTAGGGCTGAGCTGCATAGATGCAAATGTACATGCACATGTTACCGGCGGAAGATATCGTGAGTTGTAGGATCAAGTTTTAGTGTGGCCTAGATTAAAAAGCGGTGGCTTTTGAGCACATGGGGATGGGTTATGTGAGGTTAGGCGGCCCTGTTGTTGTTTTGAAGTTGTTTCTCTTCTCCACAGAGCTCTAAGTGCAGTTAATTCCAGGGCCTTGATTAAAGAAACCTTCAGGGACACATATTCAGACAGGCAAAACAGTGGGCAGCCGATGTTAGCAGGACCCCCTCTGCTCCCTCATGTTCCCATTTTGCCTGCTCATGAACACCTTGCAGAGTAATAACAATACTCAATACTGGGGGAAAACAGGGCTAAATGGTGTGTGACTGTGTGAGAAAACACATGTGGTGATCTGCGCATTTGTGTATACAGCCAGTTTGGCCATACAAACTCACTAAAGGACTGTGGAAAGTGGATTATACACTGACAATGTGTAGTAATCTCTATGTAAGAGATGATCCCAAGTTTGTATTGGTAGGAGTCCCTGCTAGCAATTGAGTATTTTTATTTTGTGGTGCGTTGAATAAAAATATCCCCTAAAGGTTTCTACATCTGGGGGCAGTAACTTAACACTGTTCTTCCTAATACTTAAATTATCTTCTCTGTGGCCATTTTTTGATAGTTTTCTCCCAGTTTCACAGTTTCTTAATAGTAGGGTATTGATTTTTAAACGCCCTTTACATAAAAATAGACTGACATGATTTGGCTTCTTTAGCCCTAGAGCCACAGACACAGTAAGTGGATCTTGTTCTGTTACTCCTGAGCCAATACGGGAGAAGGCAATTTTCATCTAGATACAAACGGACTCTGCTGTCTAATCATGGGGAGGTTTGTTACTCGGGACAGATCCAATCCCAGTTAAAGGGGAACTACCGCAAAAAATACCATCATTTACTCACCCATATAACTTTGGTGTCATTTCGAGTGGAATGCTGTGTATATCCATATAGTGGGAGTGACTGGGGCACCGAAACGCAGTCTCTAAATAACGCATTATCTGCCTCAAAACTCGTTCATTTCACCAATATTTTGTTATGATACACTAGTGCTATTCCCTGTTGAGTCCGGAGTTACCTGTTATCTATTCGCGGACGTTCAGTGGCTTGTTGTTCTTTGGCTAGCTGTTCCTCTCTCTGCCTCTGCATCCTCCTTTCAACAAGCTCGTCATCTGTATACTCTGGCTCAAAACGGTAAGGACGTCCATCATAAACAAAGTTGTCATCCAAAGTTGTCATATTCAGCCATGTTGCAATTGTCAGAGGTTATTAGGTCAATATACAGATGATGATGATAACAGGTAACTCTGGACTCAACGGGGAATAGCACTAGCGTATCATAACAAAATATTGGTGAAATGAACGAGTTTCGCGGCAGATAATGCGTTATTTAGAGGCTGCGTTTCGGTGCCCCATTCACTCCCACTATATGGATATACGCGGATCTAAATATCTTCTGAACGACTCCTCCTTCTGTGACAACGCGACCTGAACGCTAGTTGGCGCTGTGTCTTTTTTTTCCAGTCACGTTCATTTTTGTTTCTACTACCTGCTTCACTTTCAACAATGGCGACTGAAACTTTCACCTAAATTTCGCATTTGTATGACTCGCCTTTGAGTCGTACAAATGTCTGTATCTCAGCCTCTTCAGTTAACCTTTCCTCGATGTCTTCCATCTTTACTGATCCAAAACAATCAATTCGAAAATTGCGGAGATGGAGAAGCAGCCAGAAACTCTAAAGCGGAAACACGCTACTTCCAAGCGGACCAATCACAGCTCTAGAGGTCTGCGTCACTGCGATGTGTAGTTACATTTCTGTGGAGGTGTACGTTGCACGTCAGGCTACGGCACTAGGGTCTGCGTAGGGTCTGTGGTAAACTGCCTATTGCATTTCTGTGTGTGTGTGTGTGTAGATGTTAAAGTGTAGGAGGAAGACAGAAAGCCAGACAAATACTACGGGCAGACGTAAAATAAACCACAGAGCAGAAAAACAATCACACAGCCAGGAAGACCTTCCATGTAGGTTTGGATCCATCTGTTCGCTCCATTGAGTCACTGTCCTTCCTCTGCCTCACCATGTTCAACTGCAATGTAGATTAAAAAAAAAGAAAGCACTGAAATAAAAAAAACTCACAAATTTACATCACTTTCTTTTCTCTTAGTCAAACCAAGAAGAAAACCCTGACTCCTAAAGTGAAACGTGCGTCACAGGGGATGGTTAGCTTCAGTGAAGGTCTGCTCCTCTTTTAAAACTCTGTGATCAGTCCAACTTAACGAGCTTTGGCTTTAAATCCCATGTTACCTGCCTGCCGGGATTCTGCTTCAGCTAAGCCCGCTGTGAATATTTAACCTCAATATATCTTCAGATTTATTCCTTTGATGGCATTTTTACGTGTGAAAGTTTTACGTGTGTGAACAGAGGGACTGAGAAGACATGGTCTCTCACCCAGCGTGGCACTTGAAAGTGAGTGTGAGATCAGGCTAGAGGCTTCAACAGATGTCTGCTCAGGACGGAGCAGATGTTTCACCTCCCAAAAAGCCACACATAGGAAACTCAGTCACATACAGTACATGCACACGGCTGCACGGCTCACCTCTTGCGTGGTAGCTGATAACTGACCCTCCAGGGTGGCCACCCTCTCCAGAGCCACCCGGAGCCTCTCACGCACCTGAGGAAGCACATCAAGACACATGTTCAGTCCCGCAACTCAACGATTAAGTACTGAACAGTACAATTTATACAATGAATGTCTTACTTAATAAGGCGTAAACTAGACTATACTGTGTAATATTTTATTTCTCTGTAAACATATTGTAAAAATGTGTAAATGTGTGTAGTAAAAAGAAAAATGGGAGTAAGACAGTTAAAATAAAAAAATAAATTAAAATAATAAATTAAAATTAAAAAATGTTTAGTATTAAAATTAGTCTTTGTGTACAATAGCATAGGCAAAATAAATATATATAAGATTTGCATATGTACACATCTACAAGAAATAGAAGTAAATAATAGAAGTAAATATACGCTATATACCTAGGAAGGATAAATAATAAAGTTCAATAATGTGGATGGAAAAATGATTGTACTTTGGTTTAGTTTGCTGTAAATTCTAACACATTCTCATTCTGCATTTGTTTCAAGTTAAAAGCATTTCAGGAACCATCTCTTCCATCTCACGAAGAACTTTATCTCTGACACTGAGTTCATTAACAACTTAAAAAGAAAACAAAAAAGCAAAAAACAGTTATCAGAAGGAATAAGACACGAAAAGTTGTGGAAATACCATGTCATGAAGTGAGGGAGTTATGTCCACTTAATTTTTTTGTAAGAATGGACCACACTCCTTGTAAAGTGTGTGTGTGTGTGCGGGTGTCCACCTTTTCATCCAGAGCCTTGTGATGTTCAAACAGTGACTTCAGAGCTTTGAGGACCTCCACCTCGCTGGAGACTCCAGATGGTGGGGGTGCCTGTCTCTTCACCACTGTCATCCTCAGACTGCGTTCGTGACGAGACACCAGACACTCCAGGTGCTCCAACAGCAGCTACAGTACACACACACACACACACACCCACACACACACACACATATGAATTCACGCGGGGCCAAAGAGAATGCTAATACCGAGCTTCGAAACATTGTTTGTTTTCATCAGCATCACCACAACACACGTACCCTGGTGTTGTTCCTTTCAGCTTTTAGCTCCGATATTTCTTCCTCCTTCTCCAGCAGCTGCTCCCGGCATATATTCAGCTCCTTCGTCAGGGTGGCAAACTCCTACACAACCAACACACACACAAAACACACACACACACACACACACACACACACACACACACACACACACACACACAGGTTAGTACTGTTTTCACTGATAAACATAATGGGCGCAACTTTTGTTCAACTGAGCACAAATACAGCTGCAGTGTCTTGGTGGAACCGTACGTGGGTGTGTCCGGTCGATTTGGTGGCCAGACACACACAGTTTCTGGCACAGAGCAGCCCTGCATGAGGAGACTGTTCACACCTGTGTATCAGCAGGTGATGTTAAGGCAGACCTAAGTAATGTGCAGGCTTCTTCAAGGAGAGGAACTATTCTTGTGAGAAACATGCTGCCTGGGAAAGTTTTTGTGTACACAGACGATAAGGAGGGAGGCTGCTCCAAGACAAATTAGCGACCACATCCACGAAACAAAACCTGAGCTGTTCCCCTCTGCCTTTCTCAGTACCCGCCGTTCAATCAGCGCTGCCACAGAAAAGGTGTTATGACGAGTTATTCTGCATCAGGGGTGAGACGCACTAGGCAGAGCTAATTTGTTCAAGAGCCAGAGGGTTAGTGGCTCCAAACCCGACACATGGACCAGATGCTGTAATGTCCTTGAGCAAGACCCCGAAATCTCGAGTGTGAATCAGCATACGCTTGTGCGCACGAGTGGCTAAATGTGAAACTGTGGGTATAAAGTGATATTGGGAAATATAAGACGTTCCTTCATATTGTGGAAAAAAGCTAATACAAATAAATCTGAGATAACTAAGGACAGTAAGTGTCACTCACACACATCCAGTAAATTCAGTCACGAGAGGAAAAAGCCGTCTCTCGTTATCACGACTACGGACAAATTAGACAAAGTGAATTCCAACCACTGCTGGAAAAGTGTGTTTCGCTTGTGTGACAACTGGTTTATCGATGTTCATTCGTCACGCTCCTCTAGTGTTGACAGAAGGCCGTGCACTTTACCGAGGCTTTTAAGCGCTTGCAGCTCTAAAGATGCGATGGAAAAACAAGACCGATGACCATGAGTGACTTGACCCGCAGTGGTTTCTGCTTGGTCTCAAAGAAAATACTGGTAGCACAACATACAGTGAAACAATAACAGAGACAAGGCTTGAAATTATTTCACGTTCTTGTTAATAATTTGACAAGAGGATTGATAAAACTCTCAACGAAGATTTACTTTGCGGTTACCCTATGTAACCCATCATATCCTGTTTAGTTAGCACACTTTAATGCTAGAATATGTTCTAGGTGTTTTAAGCTTTGCACAGAGCGTGGTTGTTTCCTACTACTCTCAGCATTTATGCTAAGCTAAGCTCATTAGCTTCTGAGTTTAAGAAGCAGTATCATCTAAATCTAGGCAATAAAGTGAAGCCTAAAACATGTGCACCCATTGTAGTGATTGTTTTGATATCTCCTGTACCCGCTGCTGAGCGTATTACTTCATGTAGTTTCATCATCTCTCACGCTACTTATGATAGCAGCGCCCTGTTTTACACTCCACAAGCAAATTTGATGGACATTTATGCCTCTTTGGAGCTGTAAACAGACGGCTCCATTAATTTTAATAGTTTGGGAGAAGACTGAAATAGAGCTGCAGCGTTTTTTTATTTTTTATTTTTTACGCTGTATAAACTTTTATGGCGTTTCACCTGGCAGTTTCTCATTTCGAGGTGAACTAGTCCTTTAAATGACAGCCGTCAATGACTACGAACTGATAACAGAGAATTAAAGTGACGCGGTTGTTGACGTAACTGACCATTCACTGCACCTCAGCCTAATGCAGTCCAATATTTTCTTTGCTTTCATTGCACTGGAGCAAAGATGGGGTGGGTGTTTGCACACTGGAGTCCATACAGCTGTGTGAATGTGTATCTGTGTGGGTCTGTTTGCGTGCGCATGTTGTTTGAACGTCTTTGGTGCTTTGTTGGCATTTTCTGTCGGCTTGGCTTCAGTCCAAACCAATACACAGAGGCTTATGCTCTCTCTGCTTGTCTCTGTCTTACACACACACACACACACACACACACACACACACACACACACACACACACACACACACACATTTTAAAGTCCTGGGGCTCCCTGCAGCTATGACGGTGCACTCTTGGTCTGACTAACTAAGAGATTCTATCTTGATTCTATCTTGTTTAAGTTGAAATCTTAAACAAGTGCAGCTAAACATAAGAGGTGTTTGGACATGTATAAATTCAAGGTGGTAAACATTATCAGTAATGGCTGATAATGTAGTGATCTTAAGAGAATGTCCCATTTGCACTTTTCCACAGCGAGTGTGTGTCCTGATGAGGGTGTGTTACGAATACTCATCTTTCTACGTTTGCACCAGACTGTATAAAGATGGACGACAGAACACCTCCTCAAAAGTGAAGCCAAAGCAAGTAGAGCTCCCCCTGGTGACTGGCTGCAGTATAGGTCATAAGCTCCGCCTCCTCCATGTTAGTGGACGGGACTTGGGCCGAAACTTCAAGGATGGTTTCCGTCATTTTAGGTAGTTAATATAATGTTGATTATACTCAAGTGTCCATTTTTCTAATAAGTTTCATAGAAACAGGATGTGGCATCATGATGACTACCAGTTGCCATGCCAACCACTCAGCGAAGCGATCCCATAGGACCGTGAGAGTTGGAAAAAAATAAGAAATAAATAAGTACAGTGTATGATCCAACATTTCCTTGTAACTGGTGGAGGTAGAGCAGAGTGTAGTATTAATTAAACAAAAACGCGTGTGAGTCTGGAGGAAGTGTGGTCGGGTCATCGATATCGTAGCTCCGCATGGCTTTACTCTCGGTCCGTGCTGCGCAAACTCTGGCTCCAAAGTCGCAAGATGACGCTGCCAGTGTATGCTAGAAAATAGCATCAGTTTGTCCAATGCAAGGAAGTGGTGACGTGTAGTCCATGTTTATATACAGTCTATGGTTTACACTGATATCAGAAGAGAAAAGTCAGTGTTAGTTATAAGAATAATCTTATATCTTAGTGTTTATATGAGACAATAAGCTACAACACAAAGTTGGATTATGTCACAAGGCATGAATGTAATATAGATAAATATCATACGTTACTGTATAAATATTTTAAATAATGACATTAATATTAGAGGTCTCATAAAAAATGTAAAGCGTGTTAATATTGATGTAAAAACGTACCATTCGGCCCCGCTGAATAATATACGTAAAATATTTCCTACAGCTTTCTTGACACAGAAGCATAATTAATAACATTGTTCTCATTAATATACACTGCATATGACATTATATTGTTATCTTCTGTGGACATGGAGCCTTGGTCACAAATTTAACGGATGTTTTTAGTTTTAAATTAGAGTTCTTCTGTCAGGAGGTCCGTGCCTTACAACTAACTTTTAAGGGGTTTGTGATATCAGTAGATACTTTTATTTTATCACATTTTCATTTTCGTCATCATAACAGATAAGATTTTTAGGTTTTATCTGTCACATGCACAGTTATACATAGTACAATGCACAGCGAAATGTATTTTTGTACTTTGTTAAGGCTCAGAGTTTAGCAGGCGGACGGCATGTGGATAGAAACTCTTCTTCAGCCTCTCAGTCTCAGTCCTCAGGCAGCGGAAACGCCAGCGTAACTGTCCTACATTTCTCTTTGTTTGCATTCACATCTGAATATCAGTAGAAAAATGTGGCTCTGTGGTTTAAATGTTTTGTCCTGTAAGCTAAGGCCAGTTTACCATACAGATGGGACCATGTCAGAACAAGCAGGAAGGGCATATATTGATATCTACTCGCTGAGATAAGCCGCTGAAAATTCATTCAATCTTTCATTCTCTGTAACCACGAGAGGCGGGGTACACCCTGGACAGGTGAGACAGACGGCCATTCACATTACATCCAATTTAGAATCACAAATTAACCTAACAAGCATGTCTTTGGATGGTGGGAGGAAGCCTGGGGAGAAAACCCAGGGAGGCACAGGGAGAACATGCACACTCCACACAGGATTTAAACCCAGAACCTCCATGCTGCGAGGTATCGGCGCTGAAAATTAATCAAAACAATTCAGATCCGAGAAAAGCTGCAAAACTCGTGCAAACTCTTTCGATTTCTGCCTTTCTATTGTGTCTGCCTATCACGCTGCAAGCAAATAAGAAAAAAAAAAAAGTAAAGTAAAAAAGCGTCGGAATCAGCAGGGAGCAACTGCACAGGGAAGAGGGAGGTAAGGAGCGACAGGAGGAAAGGGGAAAATGGGTCAGCTTGTTCATTTTACTTTCTCTTATTCCACAGGGGTGCACCAATAGACGGGAGCTCAGCCCAAATCCACCAACAGATGTTAGAGCTCACTGTCTCTTTCAATCAGGGCAAAAAGGCTCAACACGGGCCACCTCTCACGTTTCCTAGCTCTCGTCTCTTCATCCCCTTCATCCCTCTGCCTCTTAAAAGCTCTCAGCGTCTCCAAAGCTTCAACAGCAAACGAAAAACAAACGGGAAAGATGCACAGACAAACAAGCAAGAACAGCTAAAAGTACGAATATATATATATAAAATATAACACGTCGCTGTCGAGACAAAAAAGAACTCCTCTACTTAATTTCTCATGAAGGCCCGTCCCGGGTCTTCCCTCTGACAGCTTCTACTGCATCTGTTCTCTTCTCCGCACACATGCGCTATCACCAAGCACAATATGCCATCCTAACCCTCCCTCAAGAAAAAAAAAAAAGACCAACATGTTAGCTCTGAAAAGTCCCAGGATTTTCTTTTTCAACTTCACACAAAAGTCTGATACAGACGTGGCTCATTGACAACAACCTCGACATCTGTCACAGAGCGTCTCATACGGAGCCGAGAGAAGGTTCTGGGCGTCTGGAGGAGCGCCCCGCTGCCTCCAACCACAATGTGAGATAGCGAGTGGTTACCGAATGCTGCTGAGCCTAGATATTGTAAAGGGATTTCTCTCCTCCCTTCCTTAAGCAGTTTGGGATTAAAGGATGGGGAATAAAAATGCTGTGTGTGTGCAGAGAGAGAGAGGAGGAATGAGAGAGATCGGAGTGCAGTCATATAATTCAGTCTCTTAGACACGATCCAAAAAATATACAAGGTTTATAGAGAGTGCGGCTATCCTTCTCCGTGTGTGTGTGTGTTCGGCTGCATGATTGCAATGTGCTTTGAGGTCAGCGCTATAGAGAATTAACCTACACCACACACCTGAACTGTAGCTGAAATCACCCCCCTCGTTTGCTCATTCACTATTCCCCGCGTAATAAAACGAATATGAAGAGTAGCCAGTGCCCTAGTAAGCAGTAAACCGATATGCATCGTCTCAGGAGTAAAGGCAAAGCATTGCATTGTGGGGCAGATTTCAGGAGTAAAGGCAAAGCATTGCATTGTGGGGCAGATTTAATAAAAACCTTTTCTTTCCCCTGTGGTAACTTTTAATAAATAGAAAGCACGTACAGTATGTTACACTGAAAACTCATATGCATGTACAACTCGTGTTGATGTGTGAGTACACGGGAGGCAGGGGGCGGAGTTTCTCAGTTATTTCCTGTTTCTGAAATTTCTCTGTTCTCCCAAACACCGCTTAAAGTATTGTTGTGAACGGAACAGTAGCTTAGCTCGCGTCCAGGAGTCAGGGTTCATCAAACAAGATCCAACAACTGACTCCTGCTGGAAAGGACCCATTCCGTTGAGGAATTTAACCTGAGGTCTCCTCTTGTGTCTCCAAAACAGTTGTAACTCATCAGAGAATGGACATGGGCCTTCTGAGGGTGTCCTGTGGTGTCTGGCAACATGATGTTCGTTAGTGGGGGAACCTTTGAGGGGAGGGGCCTCTGTGGATCATCACACAGATACTTGATCAGTTTGGGATCTAGTGAATTTGGAGGCCAGGTCAACACCTTGTGCTGCTCTAAAGTGATTTTGTGTGTGCTGCCATCAAGGAGTGTCATTGCTATGGGGTGGGGGTGCCTGGTCTGGTCTAGGTGGGTGCTACATGTCTAAGTAACATCCACGCCAATGAATGCCAGGTCCAAAAGTGTCCCAACAGAACAGTGAATTGTCACAAGATGATCAATGTTATTTACTTCTCCTGTCAGGCCGGTGTGCATATAGATTAAACTATCACAAACTGTACCTATATTCATATATCTTACGTTCTTTAAGATATCACTAGAATGTAAGTGTCCTTCTGCTCCATCTCAAATACAATATTTACTTTTCTCCTTTAAAACACTCTCTCTCTCTCTTACCACACAAGTATGCTGATAACTGCTCTCTTTGCCCGCACAGACGATCGAACTACCCGCGAGTTCACATTGCTCCTCTGCAGCTTGTTGGAGAAACTCACTAACAAGTAGATGCGCACAGGAGCGAAGGAGGGAGGAAGGAGGCAGCTGCAGAATTGCAAATTTCTACACTTTACCGTGTTGCCAAATAACTCCTGGATCTCTGAAATGATTCATCATCAAATATAAATCGATGACGGCCAGAGCTTGAGAAAAGTGAGGTCAAGCCGCGAGCATCAGCTGGTGGGAGGAAAGGAAAAGTGGAAAATACGTGACTAAGCATGAGAGGAAGTGCGAACGCGGCCATTAACTCTTTCACACGTCATATGGTTCACGGTGTTAGCGTTGAGTTGTGTGATTGCGTATATGCTAATCAGGTAGGATGCTTAATTGCACATCAGCAGCTCGTGTTTTGCGAATCTAAAAACTGAAACACAACACGTAACACGTAGGGATCTCTCTTTTATATGTTTAGAAATCATCACTTGAACAAAAGATCCTCTGAAAATCCAGCAGAAACTCAACTCAAAAGTGGCTGTGATTTCCCCTTATTATGTTTCGCTTTTTCTTTTTCTCCCATCAGGAAGTAGAGTTTACTCAAGTATCACAGCAAGGTATGACTGAAAGCCTGCAAATAGACCCGGAAGCCCAAAAAAAGAAAGTGTCTACTCTGTAGAAATACGATACACATTCTATGAAGCAACTGCAAAATAAGAATCGATTTCCACTGATGAAGTTTCATCTTCGCTGGATTAAAACCACAGACGTGTCCATCCGTGAGTGGAGAAGCAGAGAAAAAAAACCCAAAAGCATCCTGGGATATTTTATTTTCATTTCACCTGGACGCACCAAAAGACACTAAATGCGCTCTGATGTAGAGCCCGGTCATTCACTAAGGAGCGCCACGGCGAAGATGAATGCAGGGTCAGGGATTGGAGAATGAGTGAGTCCCTGGGGAGATTCAGATATCACAGCTCTGTAACTCTTCACCACTGCAGAGGTGGCAAACAGCAGAGAGGTGGACTCGACCTTCCTCCGTCAGACAACTCTTAATCCACTCTCTCACACACACACACAAACAAACAAAAAGGGCCGAGCCACGCACCAACACAACACCTTGCATGGGTGTTGGCCCTATAAGTAAGCAGTGAGTAATCTGTTGCCATGACGCCACCTTTCACACTCCTGCAGATGCCATGGCAACGGCTCATTAGGAAAGAGTTGGTGAGCTGCAGACGAACTTTGCGTGAACATTTCATCAGGCGAATGCAGATGCACCGAGCTGACGCACACAACAAAACCCGAACGTGCACAAAGCTGCAGAGAGAATTTATCCCTTCGTGACGCCGTGCAGGTCCTTAAATGTTTCCTGAAAGTTTCTATACACAATGCACAACAGAGGAAGCACATTTTAAAAGCAACAACTTGCTTTTGTTTTTGCATAATGTTTGATTTCTGCGAGCCGTAGTCAAATTCGTTCTGAGCAAATCAGCACGTGAGGGTTAATAACAAGAAGATGACTCTAGACATCTCTAAAACACCGGCAACAAAAGTATAAACACAACTCAGCAAATCCCACTTTGAACACCTTGAGGANCCAAAGCGCAACGTGTAGGCCAGAGCCCAGAATAGCATCCATTCATGTATCCCAGTTTCCGTCATCAAAGCAAAACAAAACCTGCACCAGAAAAAGGGACAAAGAAGGAGAGGAAGGATGAGAGGGGGGAATACTTCCTCTGTTCGGATGAAAGGAGAAGCACAAAGAGTTTTTGTCGCGCATCAGTGGAGTCTGTCTCTGGCACGCGTACCGTAATAAGCGTATGGTGAGTCAAGCGTGCACGGCGGTCTCAGAGAAAGAGAGAATACTTGCAATCGCTTGCATGACGGATATTTATCTCCATTATTGCCTTGAACAATGGGAAGTTGAAAACATGCAACTAACCACGCCGAAAAGCCTTACAGGAGGGGGTGTGCCCGCACTTCTAACCGACCTTCTAACCGACATGCAGCTCACATCACTGAGAGGTATTAATCACTGTTTTCAGCTTGATTGAGGCGTAGTGGTGTGAAGGGAGGGAGGAGGGAGGAGGAGGGAGAGGAGGCCATATCTCAGTCCTAGAAAAGAGTCATCAGCGCTGAAATCAATACTCAGGCAAGGACATGTGGAGACCGCAGAGAGAGCTATGTGAGCTGGAGGCAATCCTTCACTGGCAATATCCACAAACTGTACGGGTGCCGAGTCCCTACCTGGTACATGTAGGTGTTAAAGTGGGTCCCATTCTGAAGGTGGATCTTGACAGTTGGGTTCATGTTGAACGCTAAACATATCAGATCCTTCACATGGACACCCCATAAAAAGAGAGACAGACACAGGTGGCGGGCGGAGAAGATGAGGATGGTGGAGATGTGGCTAGCTCCTCAAAATCCAGGGCTTGATGAGGCTCCTGCACCGCTCCCTCAGAACCTTTTGCCGCTGGGACGACAGCACTCCGCTAGTCAGCCCACTCTAACTACTACAGCACGGGACGGCGGGAGAGCGGGGGGTGGGGGGTGAGGAGAGAGAGTGAGAAAGGAAAAAGGGCAGAGAGGGATGGATAAACGTGGACAGGCAGGGGGGAAAAAAAAGAGCGGGAGAGCCGGACTGAGGTAAACATGCATCATTTTGATTTGATGAGCGAGAAAGACAGAATGAGAGAGGAAAGGATGAGGATGGAGGGAGGAGGAGGCAGAGCGGCTCGTACGGATCAGCTGATGGAGGAAGGAAGAGGCTGGGTTTTGACAAGGACTTGGGGCTCTGGCCACCTGTTCTTTATCGCACACACATACAAACACACACACACACACACACACACACATGCATGCACGTGGACATGAAAATCCCGGCACTCGGCTCAGACGGAGTTTTAAAGTCACATTTAGTTCTAATGCCAAGAAATTAGCATGAAATTAAACGCTCTATTTCCTCCTAATAAAAACTCCGGTCGGTGCTTACTCAACACAAATTCAAGAGCCCCATTTTCCTCCAGCGTGACATTGTGCGTGCTGATTCTTTCTATTTATAAACGGTAGCCTGCCTCGTCCCTTCCTCTCTTGGTAGGATTTCACAGAGCATGCACTTCACTGGAGTCTGAAACCCCTTCTAGTTCTTTGATATAGTAAAAAAAAATATGATTAATTAATCACCACAGTGCTAGTTTGTTTTCTGCAAATACTGATGTCTTTTGTTCGTGATTACAAATAGTTTTTAGCTCAATGGTCATATATAAAACGTACCTTTTTGCTCTCTGCAGTGCATAAGATGGTTATTACGTGGCACAATGGTGAGACCAGCAGCGATGGTGTACGGTTTAGAGACAGTGGCTTTGAGGAAAAGACGGGAGGCAGCAGAGCTGAGGGTGTTGAGGTCTCCTCTGGGTGTGACCAGGATGGACAGGATCAGGGATGAGTACATTAGAGGGACGGCTGAGACGATGAAGTTAGAGAGGCCAGGTTGAGATGGTTTGGACGTGTTCAGAGGAGGGATGGTGAATATATAGGTGGAACGATCCTGAGGTTAGAGCTGCCGGGAAGGAGGAGGTCTAGAGGAAGACCAAAGAGGAGGTTTATGGATCTAGTAAAGGAGGACATGAAGGTGTGATAGAAGAGGAAACAGAGGATAGGGCGAAGATAGAAGCAGATGATTCGCCATGGTGACCCAATCAGGCAAAACATTATGACCTAAAATTATGTGTGCCTCCAAAACAGACATGGGCCTTCTGACACAATGTTGCTAGTGGGGGGGCTTTGGGTTAGGGTTAGGGTTAGAGTCCACTCATTAGGCTTGTTCCAGTGCATCCCACAGATACTTGATCAGTTTGGTATCTAGTGAATTTGGAGGCCAGGTCAACACCTTGTCAACTGCGTGTGCCTGTGTCAGGCTGCATCCTGCTAGTGCTGTCATCAAGGAGTATCATTGCTATGGGTTGGGGGTGCCAAGTAACATCCACACAGTTACATACACAATTAAAGGCGTGGCTGCTTTGAGTGGCAGGTGGGTACCTCTAGCTTAGTTTACCTCGGTGTCAACTAAGCTCCCCTCAAGCCCACTCGGGCTCTACCTCTTCGTCCATCTCGGAATTAGACGTGGGTTAGGAGGAGTGAGCCTATCCCAGCAGTGAACAGGGCAAACTCCACACAGAAAGATTCAAACCCGGAAGCTTTCCTGCTGTGAGGCATCAGTGCTAACCACCACACTCGGTTCAGTCAGTTAAAGATATATAAAAATGCCCCTTTGACCACAACCACTGGGAGTGGCGGTGCATAAATGTAGAAAAAGACTGGAAAATGGTTCCTGTCTACTATTGCTTGCTCTCACCTGGTTGTCAAGGAAACAGGGGTTCACAGGAGACGAGATAGAGATAGAGCAGAGATAGAGCAGAAGATGACTGTGTGCAGAATACACGTCTCCTAACATCAAAACATGCTTTAATGACTGTTGGTGACTTCCACCATTAACTGACAGCAGCTGACTGCTTGCCTGGGCCTCAGCGTGGCCAAACACACTGGTCACCACTGGTGAGTGGAGAGGCAGAGACCCCTGCTGGCAGAGGAGGGTACGTACACAAACTACTGCTAAACCAAACTTGGAAACAAAAACAGGCCAAATAAGCACCTGACAGATAACCAGCTTTCGACAGTAAGCTTCCCTGAGTGAAAAAAAAAGTCAAGAACTGCACATGTAATTCTTCAGGTCCCTGAGTGAGAAGTGGGAGAAGCAGGGAAGGCAGTGTGACAACAAAAGCTGGTAATAACTCGTGCATGGTGGCGGCGATAACTTCTCCTTGTCATCGCTTTGGGACACACTTGGCAGAACCTGGGATTTATTGTCAGAGACAGAAACTCAAGGCACCTCGACACACAAAACACTGCAAGACACGCGTGCACACCGGCAGCGCAGAGAAAAACACAAGAAATGTATTCGAAAGAGCATTTTCTGCAGCAGAATTCACAGAAGTGGGAGACCTCAGACTTCTTCTGCTTCTTCTTATTATTTTTTTATTTTTTTCTTAATCTGACAGCCTCTCACAATTTTCTCTTTTTCTCCTTTTACCTCTGCCTCCCCTCCCCTCGCTGCTGCATAACTGCACTTGATTGCCTCTTTCACACTCTATCTTTCCAACAGCCTGCTCTCTCTCATCCCTTTTTCTCTTCTTGTGTTCTTCTTCTTCTCTCTTCCTCTCCTCCTACCTCTTGTCCCTATTTTTTATTTATTTATTTATTTTTTTTCTCGAGCGCAGCTAATCTCGGCTGAACCTTCCCCCGACAGAGAGCGGCCATTTTGCACTGTAACGTACTGTAACATGGAGCAGAGGGCACCCTCGCATGTCACCGCCTCAATAAAAAGTTCACTCCATGAAATAAATCCATATATAAGCACAAAAAAAATGCAGCGGGTTTAGGTTTTAGCGGCAGCACACTGAGTCCCAGCCCCAAACAAACAATGTTATAATGAAAAGAGACTTTCTTTCTTACAAAATCTAATCATTTTAAATGAAGATTAGCCTTAGTTTTGCTACTCTACTCTAATTCTGCTAAATCTGTGACATTAAAGGGGAACTACCGTTTTTTTACAACCTGGACCTTACTTCTGGCATAAAATACGATCATTTACTCACCCATATAACTTTGGTGTCATTTTTAGTCCTTTGGTAGATATTTAGATCCAGCGGAGCGCCGCGTATATCCATATAGTGGGAGTGACTGGGGCACCGAAACACAGCCTCTAAATAACGCATTATCTGCCGCGAAACTCGTTCATTTCACCAATGTTTTGTTAGCGTACGCTAGTGCTATTCCCCGTTGAGTCCGGAGTTACCTGACATCATCATCTGGGGTCTGTAGATTGACCTACTAACCTCTGACCTGGATGATGTAATCTTTGAGCTTGTTTACCTGTAATTTGCTACTGCTAGTTTTTTTGCAACATGACTGAATATTAACCTGTTATCTATTCGCGGACGTGCAGCAGTTTGTTGTTCTTTGGCCAGCTGTTCCTCTCTCTGTCTCCACATCCTCCTTTCAACGAACTCCACATACTCTGGCTCAAAATGGTAAGGACGTCCATCATAAACAAAGTCGTCGTCCACGACCTCAGAATTGGAAAAATATTCAGTTATGTTGCAAAAAAACTGCAAGTAGCAAATTACAGGTAAACAAGCCAACCGTCGCGAGTGCGCGCGGCGCCCAGAGATGACATCATCCAGGTCAGAGGTTAGTAGGTCAATCTACAGACCCCGGATGATGATAACAGGTAACTCCGGACTCAAAGGGGAATAGCACTAGCGTATCATAACAAAATATTGGTGAAATGAACGAGTTTCGCAGGACATAATGTGTTATTTAGGGACTGTGTTTCGGTGCCCCAGTCACTCCAACTATATGGATATATGCGGCACTCGAGCTAAAGATCTTCCGTATGACTAAAAATGAAAAAAAAAAGTTATATGGGTGAGTAAACGACCATATTTTATGCCAGAAATAAGGTTGTAAAAAAGGTTGTAAAAAACGGTAATTACCCTTTAAATGTGATTTAATGCACAGATTCATCCTACAGCCCTTGTTTCTATTCTTTATCCTAAGCTAAGCTAAGCTAAGCTAAGCTAAATGTATTCACGCCCAATTCCAAAGTTTTCATTTAAACTGCATGTAAATCAAAAAAAAAAAAAAAGTAAAGGCTATGTCGGTTAGCAACAAGCTGCAACACCAAATGTGTTTTTTAACCCTCGTGCTCCCTTTGGGGTCTCTGGGACCCCAAGCGAATGGACAGACAGATAGAGATCATGCAAGGGGGTAGCACGAGGGTTAATAGCGGCGTCATGCTGACAGGGTAACATTTTCTATTCACACCATGAGGAAATTTGCAAGGCTGCATCGTTTTTTGTTTTTTTTTTAACACAGAAGAAAACCACACTGACTTGAATGAAACTTGGCGTGTTCGCTACATAGAACCAAAACCATAATTTATTCCCCTTTGTTGCCTAATCTCAACCACGGAGAGTGTGCGTGGGAATTCTAGTAACGGTGCAAGAGTCTGCCATCCACCCTCAGCCGCGTCACGGTGACTCAAGCGGAAGAAAGAAACTGTGTGATGTACGTCTGAACCTGATATGAAGGAATTGGATAGAGAGGGAAACAGATATAGCCTGAGAGGTGCAATAATGAACATCTGGATTATGAAAGCTGAATGTTAGGAAGTCACGGTACAAATGTAAAAGTGTGGAAGTGGCGCTTGCATTCGCAGGCACTGCCGTTTAACCTGCAGATATCAGACGCGGTCATCACTCAGCGGAGATTTATCCGTCCTGTTTCACCACCGCCTTCCTCTCTCGCTCCTCCTGCTTCAGTCTCTTCCGTCACCTCCTCCCTCCTGCCTCGGCCTAAAGCACCTGTGTCAGCTCTGCCTCTCTCTGTCTTCTGCTGTCCTCATCATTCAGTCGGAGCGCGTGGCTTAGCTCTCGCCGTCTCTCCTTCACCTTGCTCCCCGTAAGCTCCCGGCCAGCCCAGAGGGAAGCCTATTACTACCACAATGCATACAATCATTGCAAACAGCACAGTTTGTTTATACGGCCCCTTCTGAAAACTCCATGCAGCACCAACCATTCTGCCCCCGAAACACAAACTATGTCAGTTCTACTCTGTTTATTCAGAATAAAAATGTAAGCTCTAATGAACTTAACTAGTTAGTCAGGGAAAATGCAAAGCTTTGGTCAAGTTTGACTTATTATTATAATATATACACTCTCCACATAAATACACTGACTAATTTGCTGAAAAATGCACAAGCTAACACACACACGTACTCCAGAGACCACGCAAACACACACACACACACACACACACACACACAGTGACTGCGTCCCAGCTGCTCTGTTTCTGCAGATGAAAGTGTATCACAGTTCTGGAGGAAAGCAGGAGATTCATCAAACACAGCTGTATTAATATTAATCTTCGCGCTCAGAGTAAATAAACTGCTCCAAGGGTGCGTCCGGCATAATTTTCAATAATCTCCCCTCTTCCAGATCCCTGGTGCAGCTAAAAATGGCTGTGAGTAATGAGCAGCCTAGGTGTGTCTGTGCACGTTTGTGGAGGTCAGGAACGCTGCTCTTGCCCTTCACAGAGCGCAAACTGCAGTGGCAGGATGTAACCCTACACCGCTGAGAATGTGGGTGTATGCACGTGTGTGTGTGTGTGTCTGTGTGTGTGTGTCTACGGTAAGTTTTACGAACTGTGACTCTTGTGACAGAGGATCAACAATCACCTCTCATGGTGCCTGAAAGTGAGGCACCACACTGCTGTCCTGTCCTCTGTCCTTCTTACTGGAAACACACAGATGGAGACATAGTGTGGAACTGAATAATAAAAATAAAAAGATAAGGATAGATAACAACAAACACCGATCAGGCATAACATTATGACCACCTTCCTAATATTGTCTAGGTCTCCCTTGTGCATCCAAAGCAGTTGTGACTCATCAGAGAATGGACATGGGCCCTTTGAGGGTGTCCTGTGGTGTCTGGTAACAGAATATTGTTAGTGGGGGGATCTTTTAAGGGAGGGGCCTCTGTGGATCATCCCACTGATACTTGATCAGTTTGGGATCTAGTGAATTCGGAGGCCAGGTCAACACCTTGTGTTGTTTTTCATATTTTTTTAATTGTTCCTAAAGCATTTTCGTGTGTGTGTCTGTGTCAGTGTCAGGCTGCATCCTGCTGGGGATGGCTGCTGCCATCAAGGAGTGTCATTGCTATGGGGTGGGGGTGCCTGGTCTGATCTAGGTGGGTGCTACATGTCTAAGTAACATCCACATCAATGAATGCCAGGTCTAAAAGTTTCCCAGCAGAACAGAAACAAACTCTGCATGTTTTAAGAACCAGAATGTGGGATTTAGTGGCATCAAGACCTGAGAAGGATTAAAAGGTTACCTGTAATACCCTTATGTAATCAAATTATAGTATAATTGTAACTGTAATCAGTTATAGTTACAGAGGAAAATCTGTAAATTAAATTACAGATGCTTTGCAGGAATGCCTTCTTTTGGCAACACCATAAATGGCAGGGGGTCTTCCAAGGAACTGTCTCTGTACAAGCTGCATTCAACTATGACTTGTTTGAATTTGCATTGGTGCATTGCACTGAACATTGCTGCGCGTGCAACATAATCCTGTGAAAATGCTGATTTCAAGCTAAATTCTGTGTCAGACACGAAGTCCTCGGCGAACGTTTTGTCCCGATTCTGCAGAGCTCCGGACATCGGGCCATGTAAGGCTCTGCCACCAGCTTAGGAACACATGAACACACACGCGCATAGGAGGAGCGGCGGCAGAACACAGCTCTTTAAAGATGATTCGCCTCTAATCTGGTCTGTGCTATGACGGCCATGGTACGAGGCATTACGGCATTGTGTGCACGAGCGCATGTGTGTGTTAGTGTGTGCACATCCATCACAAGGCGCTGGATGATTTATTTATGAAATGTGATTTTTTCTTTCTGAAGCTCTTCAGCCTTGTAACTCAAGCTCACACACACACACACACTGGTCACTCTCAATCATACTTTACCGTGCAGTATTTGCTCTACCAAGAAATGATTTTGTTTATTTTGGGATATGAGGATTTAAATCCTGTGTGTGTGTCACAGGCGTATATTTGATGGGTACCAGATTTTTTGTGCCTCTTTTGTGTTCATATGTGCAGTTACTGTAGCAGTTCCTTATTTTCCCACCGGTTTATTCCTCCGCTTTCCTTATGACTCACACAGTGGCAGCTCATTTTCAATGATGCTTTTCATGTCACAGTGTGTGTGTGTGTGTGTGTGTGTGCACGCTCGCTCGCTCGTATATTTCCAAACTAGCCTTAATCCTGAACTGCCTCGGGGTCGTTCTAACGCGGTCAAATAATTATTTCGCTGTGATCAAGCTGCGTGTGCCGCACTCTTTCGAGGCCGGCGGATGAAAAAAAAAAAAGACGAAGGCGAGAGGACGACGTATTCGTGCTGGTGGGTGTGGCACATATTGCGTGAGTAACTTCTTCTGCTACTTCTTTGCTTTGTGTGTGGGTGTGTGTGTTAGTGTGTGTGTGTGAAGTGAAGTGAAGTGAAGTCAGCCACACTGAGTGACTGGGTGAGCTCATCTGTTCTGGGGGTCTATAAATATTGTAGATGCCATGTGCCTGCAGTAGACCTTCTCAGCAAGCTACTGTATGATGTCATCCTGGCACACCTCTAACCAACACACATACACAAAGATGTGCTGCAAAAGCCCAATATCCATGGCAACGCCGGGGTGTGGCAGGTACGGATGCACAGCTGTTTAATGAAACCAACAGCTCAAACTTCTATTTCCTCCCTTTTCACCACCTGTGTTCCTGAGTTCTTCTTCTCATCCTCCCATTCCGTCCTCTAATAAATTCATTTTTATTTTTTTAATTGCTGTTTAATCATCTGCACTTTCAGATTTTAATGAGTGATCACTGAGTGTCAAACATTTACAGTCCTGACTTCTGAAATATTAATATTAACAAGTCTTATATACTATATTTCCCAAACCGCATGATGTTTCAGAAACAATGAATGAAGAACTGCCTGGCCAAAAACAAAAAAGTCGCCACCTGGATTTAACTAAGCAAATAGGTGCAAGGTCTCGGGTCTAGGTTCAGCAACATTATATTGCCCAAAGAATGAGGTCAGCTGACTACATGAATATACTGAATGACCAGGTTATTCCATCAATGGATCATATTCCAAGATGACAATGTCAGGATTCATGGGGCTCAGATTGTGAAAGAGTGGTTCAGGGAGCATGAGACATCATTTTCACACGTGGATTGGCCACCACAGAGTCCAGATCTTAACCCCATTGAGAATCTTTGGGATGTGCTGGAGAAGGCTTTGTGCAGTGGTCAGACTCTCCCATCATCAATACAAGATCTTGG
>JASGAT010350465.1:0-31346 GCA_030220025.1 Chelon auratus | reverse complement strand
CTGGGACACACACCATAAACACACGCTTATTTTTCAGGTATAGAAAACCAATGGACATAGGACTGCGTGCAACACTTGCGATCCCAAAGGTGTTTCTGCATGCAAATAAACACACTGTGAGCAGGATTCATTGTGCAAAACGCAAGGCCAGGGTGGGGTCACAAATCAAGCTTGAGATGGTCACCTTGAGTAAAGCAGAGCTGTCTTCTGAAAACATTCTCCTAAGGTGAACAGCTTTCTCCTTTATACTCTTAGAATGAAACTCTCTAACCTGTTGTGTCTGAGCTCTTTTCTGCAAGGGTACAGGAACAAAAGAAAAGTCATCAGCCTACTGAGCACAGTAAAACACACCCACCGACAAATGTGGAGCTCTCTGTTTACTAGACATAATTAGGTAGACTAATAACCACTTAATAAGCGCTGCAGAGTTAAATGATGAAAGACCTTTCTGTTCTGCTCTCTCAGTAAGTAGCAGGATTTGACAGCTAAGTGTGCATTGTCGAGAGGAGAACAATGACGTCGCTGTGTGGAATGAAGGTGGCCTTATTACGTTAATTTCACACCCCACTTGATGTGGTTATTCGTACTGTACTGCTTTAGAAACCTGAGCCAGCCGACGCAGTCCTGGCAGACAAATCAGACGCAGGTTGAGCCAAAGTCAGATGTTAATGAAAAAGATAATCACAAAGTTTAAGAGCAGTTTTGGAATTGATTGGACTATCTGAACATAATAATAAAGGTGTGGACAAAATGTACAAAACAAAAAAAAAATTAGTTTAGAGCGAGAGCCAAAAGGCGGTTAGCCTAGCTTAGCATAAAGAATAGGAGGGAGGAACAGTTCTTATATCTCCTTGACTCTCCCCGAGCCACACAATTGTTGTTTGTCACAAAGATTAAGGCACACCAAACCAGTCAGACTCTGTGACCTCGCCTCATGTCACCTGAGTCTCAGTCAAAAATTTGCAGTTGGAACCATGGTAAATCAAAAGTGGAAGCAAGAGAGAGCTACAAACCCATGTAACTGGGCGGGGTTGGCCTCTCCTGACTCAGTTGTTGTACCATTTATTTGTTCTCAATAATCATGTCGTCAAAATATTTGAGGAAGAAACGAGAATGGCTTAGTTTAGGCACCTTCATCACATCTGCTTCCCTTAACGTGCACTGGTTTGCTAAACTGATCAGTCAATCAGAATGCTGAATAATAGTCTAAAGCCAGCTAGAGGTCTGGCTACCAGCAAGAGAGCAGAACACACTGCCAAAGCTTGGGTCACCTAGCAGACACCTAGTGAATGCTTGACACCAGCGAATGGACAGCCATTGGCTTGGTTTGTCATGGCCTTAAACAAATTAGACAGATTACATCTACTACTGCATTTTAGCTTTGTAGAAAGTTATCTGTTTCACCCTGCTTCTGGTCTTCATGCTAAGCTAAGCTAATCGCCATTTGGCTCCAGCTCTGGACCTGTTACAGAGATACTAACAAATTAAATGATAAATTACTTATAATTACAAACACTGACGGCTGCAAAATTCTTGGTACACTTGTGACTAATAAATAAGGGGAACAGGTTTCATAAATTGATAAAACGAACCTGCCAACATGTTTATAAATGACACGGAACTGAGTAAACTACAGAAAAATGATCCATTTGTAAGGCAGTGATGATGGCAGTGAAAATGATCTTGATTGAGCATTACCAGGATTTCTGTGCTTTTTGTATTTTAAGAAAAGTCTCAAAACTGGAGTATTTTAAACTTTAATCCTTCTCAACAAACAAAAGTTCTGCACTAAATCTTTCAGTTCTGAACTGAGCCAGTTCAGGAAGTCCTTTTCCAAATCTGAATAATCAAAATAGCTTAATTTCAGATATAAGCCTGTGCCTGCAGTCTGGCCTTGGCCAACCTGTACCACAAATACTCAGACCGGCCAATAATCTCTCTGTGTGTCTGTCTCAGCTCGTGCCAGGTCCGTAGGCCTGCTCTTGCCATTTCTGTCATTCAGGATAATTAGGGGCCGACTCCGCCATCTGACTACACATTACACAAGTCTAAATGTGTAATCAGGACATAATATATAATCAGCATTCACTCTGGGGCCTTCTGGGGGATCAGAACGTGCAGCAATCACAGTGGTTTAAAAGGAGGACAGAGAAAATAGACAGAAACACACAAAAGAAGAGATACTGTTCACCTCAGAGATGTGTTCATCCACCTCCCTGAGGCGATGCAGGATCCTTGACATGAAATGGATTGCTGACTGGCAGGAGGTAGGAGGAGCAGGGGGGTCTGCGCTCTCAGGCTGAGGCTGGGGCTTCGTCTCAGCGTGTGTCTGATCAACATGTCTGAGCTTCACTACAGAAAATGGATGCTGGAGCTGGGGTTTGGGCAGAGTCTTTGGAGGCAGGCGGACTAACTGCTCTGCTGCTTTTCTGATACTGACTTCAAACTGAAAAGAATAATACACAGGTGAGCTCTTGGAGCTCCTCGAGCAGCCAAACAAAGATGCCTTTTTCATCCATTTACAGACTGCAGATCATTTAAAGAACCATACAGGTGGTTTTATATGTTTCAGGCCGGTACTGGCAAATTACACATAGTCCACTATGCTGCCAACTGTTTTTAAACAACAGCACGAGATCGATTTCCTACCCTCTTGGCAGACGTTAGTTACGCTAGCACGGCATGAAAATCAACCTGCATAGGTAATCCATTACAGACCGCTCCAAGTTTTACCAAAGTTATAAAATCATCTCATGGTAATGCGGCGTGAGAATGAACTGTTTTTAAAACATTCTTCTTGGGGCGGTCAAGAACTAGAGAGGCAGTCTGACATCTGAGAGCTGCGAGTCGACAGCCAACAGCTAAGTTTGAATAAAAGAGACTCTTAACTTCACATGGTCTTTTCTGACACTTATGTTTGATTTTTGTTTGCCCTGTGGGTATGATTTTTCAACAGCTTGGCTCGTGAATATAATGCTTTTACTTCAGCCATAGCACTTATAAGGAAGGGATTTTTTTAAAGCGAGGGCTGAAATATGTTACCAAAAGCTGCAGTTCCTTAAATGGTCACTTGGCTATAATTTCAAGTCAGTCCCCATAGACTTTAATGTCACTATGGCCAGCTTTACAGCAGAAATAAACATGTTCACAGGCTGATACAAAAATTATTTTTGGTGAATATTTATTTAACTCTTTAAACTGTACTAAGGATAAGTTAGGTATAATTAAGGGCTGCTTTAAGTAACATGTGGGTGCCACCTTAGCTCCATTTTTTAATTAGCCGTGGGTTAGGTGGAGTCAGGAACTGTGCTACCACATTAAACTGCTCTTCAGGAAACTTACAGGTGATGGGCAAAAAAATACACACTAAGTTAACTAACGTTAAACATTACAGAAAGAACAACTGATGTGATGCTAGTGAAAGTTATTTTATTCAATTGTCTCTTCCCCATAGGCTAGACTGGCGGCACTCTGTTAGCTGTTCACAATTATCATTAATTGTCATTATCTGCTTCATTTACCCCTTTCTCCTCTTCCTCCAGCTAGTTCTTTCTTTTTTCACTGGCAGATGAATAACTTATTTTCAGTTTTAATCTGGCGCCGCTGCCAAAGAGTTGTGCGCAGGTGGCGGCCCTTTGGGAGGGCCCGTCGTTGAGAACTAACAGAGATGGGATTTACGTCTCTTTGAAGGGAGACGGATCTCGTAGATCCACTCCTTTACTTCAAAGGAAGCATGTCCTCCTTGAGACCTGTGGATACTGAGACACTCAGATGTGAAAAAAAGAACAGTTTGCAACTTAGACTCGGTTCCCATTGTTTGTGTCAAGGAGCCGGTCAATAGATACAATTCGAACGTCACTAATCTATAAACTTAGCCCTTTGCCATTGCTATAGTTTTGAAAGTCTGTCAGGCCTCGGGTGGCCCCCTACTGCCTTAAGGCCCCAAGCCGTTGCCTTCCTTGCCTGTTAACAAGCTGTGCCTGTGCTTGTTTCAGCACTTTCCAACAAGAAAAGCCACGGCAATGATAATCCCTTTTGTTCTCGCAATCGAACGCTTTCATACAACATAATCCAGTGTAACGTAAGGTAGAACAGACTTGAATTTATAATCAAAGACGATAATTATAGCATTGTTGGTTTTAAGCATTATGTAGAGATCTAAGTGTGCATTTCATGTTTTGAGATTTCACAAACAGTGAGCACAACTGTTTGAGCAAGTTTACTGTGTAACCTATAATTGCAAAAATACATGAAGGAATTTAGAGAGTTTCTAAAGTAAAAAGAGGGTTCAAGTCAGTCACGACTGAAGAAATTAAAACCACCAGCATGGACCTTTAAATATCCAAGGTCTGAAAACTCCTTGTTTAGGTAAATTATGGTGTGGTGTTTGAAATGTGTGCAGTACACATGTAGACTGTGAAATACAAGAACCGTGGGAGAGCAGGATAAATTAGCATAAAAATAAGGGTTTGTTTTATGTCAAGTTTTACAAACTGTAACTACTTTTGAAGTCATGCTCTGAAACATTTTTGCTACCGTGTGTACAATTTGCGCTGCTCCAGACTACCTGTGTTAAAGGAGGAGGTTTGGGTGGGAGCGGAGGGCTGACTTCAACAGGAAAGCTCTCAGTCAGGTCAAGAGTGTTCAGCAGAAAAGACTTCACACAGTCAGACTGAGGTTTTTGAAAGGGATAAGGAAAAGAGTCCATAAATGAGCACAGAAACAGAAAAGGCTGAAAATATTAAATGCAAGCAATAACAGACAACAGAAGACTTTGCAGCATTAGCAAAAGGAAAGTTTTTGGAAAGTTATGTTAGATTAAAACCACAGACCACTGTCTGAACTCCAGCTCACAACAGAGGAAATTTAAAACATATTTATGATCGGTTTAAAAAGAGGGCAAACTGCCATTTTAGATTTCTGTACTTGGAAAGATGTAAACGTATTAGACAGTGAGAACTACACTTAGATCACGATTAAATAGATATATAAACCTTAATGGCGTTGTGTTTTTACCTGTGTTTTGGGGACAGTGTATCTGGGTGTACTTTCAAACTTGGCCTGGAGCTGAGTAGCCATTGAGCGCACTTTATTTTCCTTGGGATCCCGCCCACCATGTACTGCAGAGCCATTACTGGACAGATTGGTGGCCTGAGGACACAACAGACAAAAACTCAGTAACATATCAAAACACACGCATAACTTTGTACTTAGAAGCAGTATACTAACGAACCTCCTCCAAATAACAGAACTTCCGTCTCCTCTTGTTAAGGGAGTCTGTACCGTCCAACTTCTTCTCATCCTGAGAATACAGAATGAGGAAATAAGTAGCAGATGCAAAAAGAAGAGGTTTAAAAACAGCAATATGTTTCTTAACCAAAACTATTTTGACACTGAATACAACAAATATAATAATAATCAAACTTTTAGCTTTTTACCTTTGGCACCCGTTTTCTATGCAGTGCAAGATTGAGCACATTATTATTACTTCTGACTTCCTTAGATGGATAGTCTTCATTGTTTTCATCCACTCCTCTGGAACCTGACGTATAACACATGACTGCATTAGAGTTTTCACGTTTTCCACTGTGTACAGCCGTAAAAGTCACATAACATCAATGCATTATCGCCTTATAGATGAGGAAAGTTTTATGAGCAGTCTGGAAAAAGAACGTATTGCAATTATATAGAGGAATGTTCCACTAAAAGAGTAAAGCTGAATAGGCTGCACCATAGAGAAAGGTGAGAAGGTTGAGGTTAAATAATACAGTGTAGTATAGGCAGGAATTAAGCAGCACTTCTGTTGAAACAGGCAGCTGTATGCTGTCAAGAATCTCAGACTGCAGCAGTGCATAACTCTGATACCGATGCACATTCCTCTCATGCCACTGCTCGAGATTAAAAACACCGGACAACAAACACAACTTTTTACAGAACTTCTAAAGAAATGTAAAACATTCTCTCACTAGATGTTTTGTACACATTGAAGTCAAACCAAACCCTGACAAAGATGAGGACCAAAAAACAGAAAAAGTAACAACAGGCCTCAGCACAGTAGTGTACCTGATGCAGGTAGAGGTGTTCCCCGGAAGAGCTCATAGAACTTGGACAGATAGGTGACCATCTTGGTCTTATCCAGCTCCTCATCAGCACTCAGCTCCTTCGCAGATGTGAATGATCGGATCCCAAATTCCCGCTCACTGATGTCAAAAGCCAGCTGAAGGTTTGCAGCATGGTCCAACTCATTTAATGAGTTAAGATCTCTGATGGAAACACATGGTAGAATAAAAAAAAAAAGTCCAGGCTAAATATGTCATGGCAAAGCAGTTAGGAAAAAATATACAGTTAGTTAAAGTTTGCTATATATGTTTTGTTATGTTATGTTGTCACAATTATTGTGTTTGGGTGGAGTTTTCACCAACCCCATTTACCCATGACCTAGAAATAAATATAATGCCCTGAATAATGAAAGAGAAATGTGACTTTTATTCTTAAACTCCAGGTACCGTAAGTGTGAGCAAATGTAATGTAATATACACACAGATATTAACTTTTAACACGAACATTCACAGGGATATCTATCTTATTCAATTTTCAAACTTCATGAAAAACTTTCTCTCATATTGGAGCAGAAAGTGGCAGGAAATTATTTCTAATAGGAGGAAAAAGGCACAGCTCTGACGTCTGTACCAACACTGACAGTGTGCAGACACCGTAAGGAGTAACATAAAGGAAAGAGCAGTAACCTAGCAGCAGCACACACAAACTTTGGTGTTATTCAGTTAACTGCAGAGGCTCACTCTTTCTTTCTTTCTTCCTTTCTTTACTATGAACCTGCTCCCCTCTCTGCCGTCCGCTCTGCTGACAGGTATGCATATGGAAGAGCGGAGGGAGAAAAGAAAAAAAGGCCAGTGGTTCCTGGAATCTTGCATGACCACATGAAGCGGCGCAGAGGTATGAAGTCAATAATTAAAGGGAGAGAGGATATAATTAGATTCGTAAATGTACTTATCTAAAGTTGCACTGACTAATTCCATGTTGTGTAAGGCAGACTGACTCTGAAAGATTAAACTAAACTACAGTTTTTGTTTGACTTCAGTTTTTTCCTCTCTAACTCCAGATTAATAGAGAAAAAAGGCCATTACTGAGAATGAAAGCCCACTGAATAATAGCTTCTGTCGGATACATGTTAATACAGGTACTGGAGCAGTGAGTATTGGTTTCAGCTGAGTCAATAAACTGTGATGAAATACCATTGATATAAATGTGTGACATGAAGCGCAGGCAAAAGGTGAATGAGGAAGATGTGGTCACACATTCTCTCCCTATCCGTCTGTGTTCAGGTTGGGCTACTTTTACTGCTCCATTCACTTCACCACTTCTGCTTTCCCAAACAGAGTATTGTCAGTTTCACCATCACTGCTGTTATCCAGTGATCTGTCAGTCCGTGTTCTCTTGGCCAATCCGTCCTTGTTCTTTAAATTGATTACGTTCTGTCACTCTGTTGAGCAGACCTCCTCCTCACTATCCTAGCTGTCCAGATGGTCCCATCTCAAGTCTCCCTCGGACTCTCTCCCACCAACTGCGGAAATATTTACCATCTTCTTGTTACTTGAATAAATTTCACACTTTATTTCCAAATGATTTCTCCTTATTGAATTGTACACAGATGTACCCTGACACTCCTCTGGTTACACAATATACTAGTTTTTGTTTTTTTTTGGAAATATACTAGCAGCTAGCTCTAAGTTCAGGACAAGAGTCTTTTTAAAGTTGCCATACATAGCAAGTGTTAGTTTCATTCTGAGCATATGTAACACACCCATAAGAAGAATGTCCCCCCAAATAGTTAGTACAAAGAGGCAGCTCATAATACAGAAAAACAGGTATGTTCGTTGGAATGCATTAAAGTTGTAAAGAGATAACGTCACTGATTTTGGCCTTTGATAGAAGCTGCAGCTCTGCAGGCCGCCGCGTGATTATCTGGTGTGTCTTACGTACATCAGCTGAGGTCTGAACCTGTGGATGAGGGCACAGAGGGCGATGCCACTCTTCCAAGATGATGTCAGGTCCGTGATTGTCACATTCCTGTAGTCCTCCGTCTGTTTCTGGCACCAGGTAAGAAGCCTCGCCGGTCTGATCTCTGACTCTGTGAAAGAAACGGGGATGGGCAGATTTTCATTAAAACAAACAAAAACACAGATAACCTGTCAGAGGAATGCAGGTTTAAGAAGAATATCAATCATGTAGGCATTCAGGAGCTTACGCCAACTGACGGCTGTAAAATAAGTTGACGTGGGTGCTGAGGAATGTACAGGTCTCTGTGTGGACATGCACATACTCGCTGGTGAATGACTAAAGTTACGTTAGTCAAACATACAGCTCATTTCTGTATGTCTTTACAGTTCATTCCAAGTACAGATATAACCACACTTCAAACTTTTTCAAATTTTGTCACAAATGTTTATCCATTATACTATACACATATAGGTTTCTGAATTATGTGTGATTGTTTTTTTTACTTTAAACACAGGGTCATTTTAAAGACAGAAACATAAAATAATGTGGAACTTGGAGAGCGTGGTACGGTGTGTGTGTGTGTGTGTTTCTTCCTGTTCCTCCCACAGCCCTGCAGCTCCTCTTTCAGAGCTTCCTCCCCTCAATGAACCCGCATGTAAAAACAAACCTCAGATTGTGACTTATTCCCTAAAATGAAGTGAACGCTGTTAGTTGGAAGGGAAGGACGAGAACAGACGTGGGCCTCTGTGTTTTTATATCAGTCAGATCGCTGCCACGAATAACACAGAGATGAATCAGCAGCAATTATGCTTCGAGTCTGTCAGTCCCACAAATACTCACCTCGTCTGCTGAGATTGACAGGCCGCCGTATGGTAGCGGCACGCTCCAGAGAGCAGGAATGAAGCTCTCCGCTGATGTACAAGTGACGCACCTGAAACAGAAAGGGGAGAGAAAAAAGATCACAATCCAGACATTCGTAAAGATGTGTGTATTTATTAAAAACCAAGCCCATTCTCATTTCCTCTCACCTGATGAGGCCTGACACAGGCAGTGTTGAGGTTGGGGTATCGGGTTCCAGGATCTATGGTGTACTGTTCAAAGTTTTTGGCTATGTTTTCAGGTGTTGTCTGAGGCAGTAGTCGGTAAATGCTCTCCCTACAGGAAAACAAAAAACACAGTATGTGGAGTTAATTAATTACTTATTTATGCAAACACCTACTTGTATATTTCTCAATCTCAATGTGTGTGTACCTCTCCGCCAGCACTTCCAGAACCGTCCGACCCTGAGCCCAGCTCTTCACCATCCAGGCCGTGTCGAAGGCGGCCAGGAAGCCTCTGGCGCAGCCTGTACCCATTGGCCAGAAGGGCTGCACATAAACACAGAGCAAACATTTCAAGTGAGTCAGTCTCCTGTGCGTGAGGAGACAGAGGTGAGATGAAGGCAGATTTCCTTTTACAGACGAAAAGAATAGAAATACAAATACAAGGGAGAGAAGAAAAGAGAAAAAATTTAAGTGGTGTCCGTGAAAAATAATTACACTTTTTCAGGCTTGCCAGGAATTTGGAACGTGTTTTACTTCTTTGTCAGTTGTAATATTTTGCCCTGTAATGTCACATACCAGAGGGATGACTGTCTGTTTTCGAATGTTTTAGAAACATTACTAATAACTCCTGTCAGCGTAACGGTGCAAACCAGATTGCACATGTCCATACAGCCACATTTAACGTCTCGCTAAATCTAGTGCGTGTACCATCATCCTCAACTCTGTGCAGGAAGATCACGCTATATAAGTGACGAACATTATCATCATCATCATTATGAGTCTGTACAAACAGAAGAGACAGAATGGAGCAATAACAACAGTAAAGAGTCCCTGTCGAGTCTTCATCCAAAGGAAATTGAGCATCCCAGCCATGACTGGCAAACTGTGCATCAACTGCTTCTTTTCCCAGAACGAACTGAGCCCACTTGACTTAACTTGATCAGCCTTCCCCTTCCTTACCTCCAGCAGACTGTCGCCGACCAGTGCCACCAGCAGCTGGCGTCCAAATCTCTCCCTGACCAGAGCAGCGTTCTCAGAGGCGTGCATGCTTGTGAAGTCAAACATCGCCACATCTGGCTGCCCACAGTGGTTCATGGCATAATCCAGAGTGGGAAGTTGGTAGTTGGTGCCAAAGTCAGCAGCTTCTCGGGCGTAGCACAGAAGAGCTTCCTGGTTGACATTTTCGCTGCTCAGCAACATCTGGGTCTCTATGTAATCCTGTAGAGCAGAAGCAGTCAGAAAAAGATCGAGTAATTCAGCAGTTCTGTGTGATCTGTTTTGTAGAAATGCTGCAAAGTGAAAAAACAGAAATATATGTGATTTAAATAGATTGTGGATATGACATACTAAAAATCTATGCTACCAACCCAAATCTAGACCTCTGAATATCAGGCTAGTTTGTTTTGATGTATTAGTCTAAACTAATGCAGTTACTTGTTGCTAATTTTCCTGTAATTTTCCTGTCTTAGCAAATATAAACACTGAAGGATTAGTATTTGAAAGGCTGTTGCATTAAGTTCACAATATTCACTTTTGCTATGATCAAATGAAAAACTGCAGTGAAAATTAGCCATCAGAAAAAAATGAATGCAAAACTAAACATTGTGACAGCGTGACACAATGGAACTCCAGGATTAACATTAACTGCTTACGTTAATGACAACGCCCTTATCCAGCAGGCTTTGTTTCTTGGCAGTCATGACAAAGTAATGCGTGTTGTCCCTGTAGTAAACAATGTTCTCCAGATCGATACCTGCAAGACAAGATATGCTTTCAATGTGGCAATAATTCATGAAAAAACATCAGTCAGAGAAGAATGCTTTTGACTATACTGCATTTAGAGTGTCTTTTTCTTCACGACAGAGTTTAATGTTAAACGGTTGGAAATCACAGTCCATTACTGTTAAACAAGGCCAGTCAGTTCTCTGTATTGAGGACACTGTCATTCTTTCCCACCTGTCTCCTCTTTGAGGTCAAGAAAGAACTTCTGGTTGAAGATGAAGGCCACTCCGCTGATCTCTTCTACTTTGGCCTCTGCACTGGTGTTCCTGTTGATAAAGTTGGCTGTGATGGCAATTGCAAGTTTACCCCTGAACTCCTTCCTTTTGAAACCTGGAAGAAAATAAATATAGACATAGAGGGAGAGAGAGAATTAAATGGGGATGTGGATCTTCCCAAGCAACACAATCCAATCCGACTGATTATTAAAACCACAGGAAATCTAACCTTAAAAATAATTACATGGTAGTTATTTCAGGATAAGAGGCACATTAGACGAGGTAAGCCTTTATGCAGCCGTGCAAAGAAAAGGTTAGCAAGAAGCAACAGGAATTCAGTCACATTAAACATCAAAATGCCTTTTGCTTAATTAACCACCAGGACCATAAGTGTAACAGTAAAGGGCTGTTCCATACAGTGTTTCAATTTATGAACAGCGTATTCATAGATAAAGTATTTAAAAAATCCAAATTAGAGTGGTGTGTTCAATGAATCTGATTAAATATTTTAAATTCTGAACAAGTTCAAATGTTCTCTGGATGATTGTCTGTTTCAAGTATTTTGAAATGAAGTCAGGGACACGGGGCAAAAAACTTTAAAGTTTACTTTTGAAATTAAGGAACGACATTGTACTGGCAGATTTTCAAACTGTCTATTCATACCAGCAAATGAAGGACTCATTAAACAAATCACTCACTCATTCTAAAGCTGCACTGCATAAATAAAAAGGGGAATGGACGGACTGGTGGCTCACTCACAAAGTGCCTCACGAGACGGGGAAAAATAAAGTGTCGTTGTTATAAAAATCACGGAGGGCTGTTTTCATCCCCTCTCTGTCACTTCATCGCTCGTTCCCACATGCAGCAACAATCAACATTTTACTCTGTTACCATAGCTAGGCCACAAAAGTAGCACAAAAGCAGACTGACTAAAGGGGAAAATCATTTCCCTTGGGCGTCTTCATAATTGGGGAATGAGCTAAACGTCTTGTTCTGCCCCACAATGCCCTTTTTAGGAATAAACATTTAATGTGAATTGGTTGTTTGATGACAGCATTTTTTAAGAGAGGCCGAAACAGTTTGAGAGATGGAGCCGGTCCAAAATGAGTACATCAGCTGCCGCAGTGGGCCCCGAGCTCTGCTCTATTTATGTAGAGTGTTTCGGCAGTTTCTAGCCTTTCCCCTTTGGGAGAGATCAACGTTTATTTGCTAGCACAAGTTTACAAAAGGTGAGTTTTATTTATAGCTCTTAAAACAGAGATAATGTAGGACAAGTTATTTAAAGGGAAAGTCCTGATACAAGCCCTGTATGTGTTTGCTGAACACTGAACAATAGATGTGCTGGGTTTTATCTACAAACTCTTGAATATGTCTTTTCTTGAGTGCGTGCCATTCTCATCTATGACAGGCACTGAAGTAATGTGTTCAGCTGAAATCAACTGCTGGATGCATTATACAGTGTCTTTGCACTGAAATACACATCAATAGACTGAAAACCTGAACGTCAATAGACTGAAAACCTGAACGTCTTTTTCTTCAGCATCAAAATAACAAAGATAGTTTGGCTTTGTTCCCTCCATACTCTGCTTCTCTGAGTGCTTCGGGATGTTTTCTTTGGCATGAGTGTGAAGAGGAACACAATGTTTCAAATAGACTGAAAACCTGAGCTTTCAAATTTTGAAATAAAACTGAAATTTTCTGTCTGTTTTAGCACGTCCTCTATATCACACTTTGTTGTCAGGTCTAAAAGAACAGTACTTCCCCGAGGCATCTATACTGTTTAGCCCTTTTGTTCGCCGTCTTCTCACCTTCCAGAGTATTTCTGCGTCCGTCAGCCCCCACCACGACGTCAAACTCAAAGTTAGCCACAGGGTGATCAGCGGGTCGGATTGCGGCCCTCCACCCAAGCCCTGAAAGACAGAGAGAAACCCACATAATATGAATCCTAGGTGTATTCCCTTTGTTGTCTTCTCCTGCACAGAACGGTTTGCTCAAAGCATGTGGAAAGCGCTGACAGGTATGCGCAAGGATTGGTGTTTTTCTCCTCAACGTCTATCGCAGCATTTCTCCTTTGACCACCCGCCATGCTTGTGCACTTCTAAATGTGTCAGTCCAGAAACAATGAAACAATGAGAATGAGTAAACACACTTAGGCGCTGTTGCTGTTTAGTGTTGCTATGTTGCTGTAATCCTGCCCATGCTAAGATGCCAAAAAAGCCAGGACAAATACGGCCATCATGATGGAGGAATATAAAATGACCCTGCATTGGCCAGTTCAGGCCGCTAAACAAATAACGCAGTGTAATTGATGCCTAATATATTATTTTAACTTAAACGTGAGCCAAAGTGATATGAGCAGCATAGTAACTGCTTGGCAGCTTGTTGTGTAATATCACCCTGTGGAAAATGCTTTCCGCGATGTGAAGGGTACAGCTATGTCCGTCACAGCAGAACAGGAGAGTTAAGACTGCGTCTAAATTTAGGCAAGGCTCTTGTTGTTATCGGTGTATTGATATTAGAGCTGAAGGGACACCACTCCAGTGTGCTAGTTATTTTCTTCCTCGGGACATATAGGCCAGTGTGAGATAAGAGGGTCAAGTAGCCATCTGCAGTGCAGTGTACACACTGTAATGTAATGTAAGTCGAGACAAAGCTCTAAATGTCATTTAAAATAAAGCAATAATAACCAATATTTCCTTTGATGCTGTCTGTTGCAGGTCTACATCTGAGTCAAGAAAGTCAAAAAAAATCCTTGACCTCTGCTAACCTCATCTTAATATGATGAAACCTAAATCAGTGCCAGTGTTCATCCACAGGATGAGACGTCCCTTGCTGC
Organism: Chelon auratus; assembly: GCA_030220025.1. Taxonomy (NCBI): domain Eukaryota; kingdom Metazoa; phylum Chordata; class Actinopteri; order Mugiliformes; family Mugilidae; genus Chelon; species Chelon auratus. Next base: position 17,451 of record JASGAT010350465.1, on the reverse strand, counting down.
CTGATCAGCCTTGAAGTAGAGAGTCAAAGCTGCAGAGTAGGAGGGTAAACGCGGATCCTCCAGGAAGCTACGCTGAACGATCCATCTGTCTCACACAGTGATGTCTGTGTTAAACCACTCAGTCTCATCCAACTAAAAGTCCCAGCTGTACAGCTTCCAGCTGTTCTCATCGCCCCACACCTTGCACATAATAAAGAAACTGTGTCAATCTATTGTTGGGGCGTGTATCTGAAGTGACGGTGCGGATGCATACCTTCATTCTCCTGATCCTCTGTAGGCTCCAACAGCTTAACAAACTCCACGTTGATGTGAAACTCCACTGCAACTATCAGGGCAACCTTCAGGAGGATCAGCTGCAGCTGCTGGATGCCTATGAGGCACAACACAGGCAGATATTAATATATGGAAATAGACAGAGAGCAAATCCAGCTCAGGGTTATGATGGAAACAATACAAAGATTTATTGTGTCCTATATACTGTAGCTGTAGTTGACAGAAAATTCGTATGGAAAACACCAGATGTAGCAAAGAAAAGGGTACATAATGATACATAGATATAGAGAGAGTATGGTAAACTACTGCACATCACATAATATGGGATGGAAAAAACAAATACTCACTGATGTGATCTATGGCCCCGGCACAGAATTTTCCGTAGAACTTTTTGGCCCCGAGGCCTCGAAGGTCATGGATGGTATAGGGCCAAAGATGGAGCACGTTGTTCCTGGAAAAAGAGTCTCTCTTCTCAATCACCACCACTTTGGCGCCCATCAGGGCGAGCTCTATGGCGGTCCGCAGGCCGCAGGGACCTCCACCGATGATGAGGCACTAAATAAGACAGAATGACAAATTGACCTCATTACCAACGAGGCACAGAGAGATGAGCTACAGCATGGTAACATCTTTGTCATATTAATAACAGAAGGCTGAGACTTCTCCCGCAGTAGAGTCGGAGATGAAAAATGGTTCGCGTCCCACTTGTTTATAACTTACCCGGGAACATTATAACATCTACATAGCTCATGAGATAGAGTGCAGCAGTTTCCTGCACCACTGGGCAACTTAGAGGGTGAGTGTCCCACTTAGGAACACTTGAGCAAGATAGGCACTGACTCTGAGAACCACCTGGCATGTGGGAGGATTCTTAGCATTAAACATGAAGAAGAGAGTTCACCCATGCCTGAAGTGGTGGTGCATTTATTGGGCCCAGAGGGACGTTGTTCTCAAACAACCAACCTAAACCATTACCACAACCTTTGCGTAACTACGGTGTTATTCACACACCAGCATCACACAAAAATGCATGAAGTCAGTTCTCTGAGGTTTCAGCATCTGTCTGAGAATGTGTGCCTCAAGCATGACATCATCTTGTTGAAAGACGATGAAAGAAGTGACGCATTTGTGCTGGCAAACTCAGTCTTCTATCTTTTTCAACACATCTAGAGGCACTGTGACGAATTGTGGAGGACTTTGCGTGTGGATTTATTTAACATTTAATCTATTATGACACCGCATTTGAAAGTCCCTCCTGCTGTGCTCGACATGATGGGCTGTCTCCTCACCAAATTAGCTCTAAATCACAAAGAGATGGCTCCACTAGTACACAGCAGACAGAGTTTCATCAATAGGATTGACTTCCTGACATCCTGTGCATCCAGGATAATACCAATGTGTAGGTGGTATCAGGTTTCATCTGAAATCCTACATGAAACCCTGAACGTCGTTTTTCTTCAGCATCAAAATAACAAAGATAGTTTGGCTTTGTTCCCTCCATACTCTGCTTCTCTGAGTGCTTCAGGATGTTTTCTTTGGCATGAGTGTGAAGAGGAACACAATGTTTCAACACGAGTTGCCTGAGGTTACCAGGATGAGGTATTCTCAGGTGTGAAGCGCTGCCTGGACAAGCCCGTCTGTTGTTTCGACAAGGGGGTGGGGGGGGGGTTAGAGCGCTGGCTATTCACACTGCAAATAGACAGTGATTTATTCAGATGTTCACATTTTTTTTTTCTAAACTCCTGTCACTGTTTTCATCTCCGTATTGGCCGCTAGCAGATATGCGTAGTTTGTTCGCACTTTTCCATTCACGGATATAGTTGAGCAGATTTTCCTGAGGGGTCTCGCCGCATCTGCTGAGTCAGGGCACACACACTTCCTTTCAACTTCCCACCTGTGACCTCATCTCACGCCAACTCTACCTCGCCCAGGCATTCGTCAACACGCCTAATGAACAAACTCACTTACAAACTCACGTCTCATTGGCCAACACAATGCAACCAATAACCCTTTAACTATGATGGTAATGTCCAAAGAAATGCATCAATGTGCCAGGAAAGCAGTAACTACACTAATACTTCATGGAGCCCTTCGAAGCCAAAGTTTTATATCTGCAATGCACATTTTATCATCTAGTTTAATACTAAACCAAGAGGGGTTACATGGATTAAAAAATCACAGTGGGAGATCTGATTAAATGTAACACCATATGACAAAATGGACAAATTAAAAAAGATAAATTTTACTTTAGACAGTAAAACTTTATGAGGAAGACACACTTTTATGTGTCACTGCAGCCAGCTGCGCCGGCCCATAAAACATATATGACATCACATCCTTTAAAGGTTGCTGCTGCAGCAGAAATATGAAGAGGCGGCGTCGAGTGATATCACATCTGTCACTGTTATAACAGAGCTGTCATAAAAAACAAGCCATCACCTTGTGATTCCTCGAGGGAAGAGAGATACTATCAATCGCGTGAGAGCAGCTAGCCAGCACTGTGAGCACTCACATTACATATACTGAAATAAATCTAGGGCTTTAGAAGAGAAACACAAGCTCAAATGTTTCATTAATGTGAAACGCAACCATTGTTCATTTTGCTAAGTTACTGGTGCCACTTTTCATTTTATAACAACTCTCTGCAATGTCAGAATTGTAAACCTAAAGAAAACCCTAAACATTTTGGCTCAGAGGTGTAGGGGAGTCACACCTCTTACAACCTAATGAGGTGCTGTCTTAAATCAGACAGGACCTATAAAACTGGACTGAAGCATTTTAATAATAAGCTGGGCCCCACTCCAAACTTTAAGGAAGAACCTATAAAGAGCAGCGCACACCTCAGCTGTGACTGGGGCCAGATAATCATAGTTGCCGAGTGATGCTGTCTGTTTCTCTGAGAAATAAAAACACTCTCTCAGACTGGGCACAGCTGAAGGCACAATGGTAATCACACACTCCTTCAGGTTTTGGCTACTTTTCCTCAACCACCCAGCCACAACATTCAGCTTCGCAGACAAATGTGGTTGTCAGTCGTCAAACAGAGATTCAATCCAGGCCACAAAGGTTCTCTTTAAATATACACCGTTCAGGCATAACATTATGACCACCGTCCTCTAGTGAATTTGGAGGCCAGGTCAACACCCTGTACTGTTATTCATGTTCTTAAACTTTTTTTTTTTTGTGTGTGTGTGCCGATGTCAAGCCTGGTCTGGTCTAGGTGGGTGGTAAATGTCTGAATAAGATCCACACTAATGCCAGTTCAAAAGTTTCCCAGCAGATTATTGCATTGTTTGCTAATGTTGTGGCTGATCAATGTATGCCCAACCCCTATTATGACTGCCTTGCCTCTGTTCTAAGTATCTCTCCATAAAGAAAGGCTCTTGTATTGATCTCATCTTATGATTTATTGTCTGAATGTAACTGGAGCTTTGTGTCCTTTGGTTGCAATGCCATTGTATCTTTAATTCTTTAATTGTAATTAAATCCTGTGAACGTGCTTGCCATCTGGAGTTTTTGGTGACATATCAGCTTGCGAGTTATAGTCACAACGGTTGTATTTTTTTTTTCCAAGTTTTGTTTCAGCTTTGTCTCGGAACAGCAGAAATCACTGCAAAACATTTCCTCTCCTGCGCATTGCAGCGTCAGAGTAATTGTTACTGTCAGTGTTATCAACCACACGGCCTGAGCAATGGGACTCTGTGGAGTTCTTGTGGCTTAAAATAAAAATTTAAAAAAATCGCAAAAAGTTGAAGTCATAAAGACACTTCCTAAATCATAAAACATCAGCTTTAATGATGTATGAAGAGAAACGGATATTTTTAGACATTTTTCGGGATTCCTGTGAGGCCTTAATGCGCCGTACACATTTTGGGTGTGTTGGCTGTTCTCCAAAGCACACAGCATATTTTTCTTTGCAGTAATGGAAATTAAGAGACATGCTTGAGATAGAAAAACCGTCACACTTTGTCAGCGAGGTCTTTTTTCTTATCAGTTTGAAAAACTATCCTGCCGCAGCTGAGATGTGAGAGCTGGTTACTTTCAGGCAAAGTGTGTCGTTACTCCTATAAGAAGGTCACGCAAACCACCTTAACATCAAACAAATGACCGAACCTCAAATACCAATCTGAAAACATCACATGAAAAGATAATAATGTCTCCCGGAGAAATGAATCTTTTCTTTATGTGTTTTTGACTTGGGTATTGTGTAGGTGCAGTGGAAAAAACGGACAGGAAATCAGGGGGAAGAGAGCAGAGGAATGAAAAGCGGCAAAGGTCCAGCCGCCCGGGAGTCAAACTGGGGACTCTACTTAGCTGCTGAGGGCATATTCTGCCCATGTGGTATGTGACCCAACCACTCGGCCAGGAAATAAATCTAATACTGTGTTGTACATTCTGGAAAACAGCCAGCAAACAAAAACAAAAAAATCCATCTCTATGATTGGTAAAAAAAAAAAATTTCTTCATTTTACAAAGACATAATTAACTTACCTTAGTGTCCACACAGGCTTGGCCTTTCTTGTACTCCTTATGGGACATCCTCTTATCTATCTTACTCCAAAGTGCTTTGGCTTTCCAGGTGGTGAGCTTCGCCTTCAGACTGCTGTAGAAGGTGGCGTGGTCCGCAGGGTCGAGGTCCAGGCATCTGCAGAGGACGTTGAAGGCCTGAAGAGTCCCTTTGCAGGTCGAGGCCTGGATGAAGTTTTCAAACAGCTTCCCCACATTGTCCCTCTCCTCCTCTGTCTCCCCCATCTTCCCCACTGCAGCAGACGATCTGGTGTACTGAGGCTCCTGCTTACTTCAGCGCTCCCTGCCAGATGTGACTACACCCTCAGCTTGGCCCGCTCTGTCATGCCCAATCTGAGGAGGCAAGACACACAAGAGTCTGATGTCATCTTATGGCAAAGGCTCGTTCACAGATGGCTTTAAGCAAATCATGTTTTTTCCATTTTCTATCATTAGCATGACAAAATTGGGATTCAGTTTAAAAACTATTTAAATGATTTCTAGACCAGAATGCTAAAGTAGCTCCCTTTATCTCAAAAACACAACTGCATTCTGTCTGGTGCTGTCCTCACTGGGGCTCCACGGCTACATAAGTCGCCAGGCATTTTGAAACGCAGAAGGCTTACACCCACATCAAGGAGATTGGACATTTCAAGAAGAGACAAGGCTGTGAGATACAAAAAAGTAGAAGGAGCTAGTCTGTCAACGTCAGGCAGCTGCGGAGCACATTTACTACTTGAGCTTTACAGAGGCATAACCATGGGAGCCTATAAATGGAGCTGTTTGTGGTTCTACACAGCACTTATCGGATCCACGAGGAACCAAACTTTCAGCGGCTTCATGTTTGAGTGAAACTTTTTACATGAGATTTCTATCATGAACAAATAACAACACAAAATCAGATACAGTTGCATTTTTGGGATGTATATTTTGATGGGAAGTGTGGCCAATCCATTTTTTTATAGAGTCGACCTAATGGGAGTAGAGGTGATACCAGTGACTCAAGGGACAGTACGTAACGTACACTCACTTCAAACCTTTCACACTAGTGAAAACAAATGCACTTTAATATAACAGTTCAGCACTAACTATTCAACTTCATGAATGGCATAGTATTCAGCATTTGTGGAAATTAACAGAGATGATTCATTCACTCAGCTGTGGTTAAATTTTTGAGCTACATTTGTTTACACAAGAGTACCTTATGAACTGGCCAGGGAATGTATATTATCCATAAACTTTTAATTTAGAAATGGTTATGTTTATTTTTTACGATAACTTCGTCACAGCTGCACTGTTTCAAATGTAGTAGATGTGGATGACTTTGTTCTACTACTCCAGCCCAGTGAGCGGCCGTTTGTTTCTCTTAAGCACCTTTCATTCCTGGTGTGCAGCACTGACCATGGAAGAGCGGACAGGAAAAGTATTTGTCTTGTGGTATCTTCATTCCAGCTGAAAGCCAGACAATGATCTGAGCAGTGAAAGCGAAAGTTCTTTGCAACCCATTGTAACACAAACTCAGACTAACATAGGTTGGTACGTGCGGTTAGGTCTGCATGCTTAACAGTACACCTTGTACTGCATATGAGTTTGTGTGTGTCTGCGTGTGAACAACACTTTCACTGACACAAAAAAAATGTCCGAATATAGCTGGACTGACAGAATGAAATACACCGTCTGTAGTTCTCTCTTTCCTCCAATCAACCATCAAGCATTCTCCAAACCATGCCAGCAAGTCAGTGCCAGAACTCAACATCAAAGCAAACTGTGGATATTTTCTGCATTAAACATGTGTGTGTGCTCAATTGGGAGGAGACCACAGCTTCCGTGAGTTTTGGGAGAAGTCTGCCTTTGATATTTTAGTGTCCCACGGGGTGGGATGGGCATGGTCAAAGGAGAGGTCAGACTAGCTGTGCAGGACTTCAACAGCCCCCACAGTAATCCTCTATTACGGTCACACCCAGGGCTTCAGGTGGTTCCATGGCCGTGCCATGAAACTGCTCTTGGAAAGGTTTAGCCACAGAAAAAAAATGGCTGTGTGACTGTACAATGACCATTTGGTTTCAGGTCACAACCTTGTTTGATTATGTTTTGAATGTGGTGAGATTTTCCAACAGCAACAGCATTTGTCCCTGGGCTAAAATTAGCATATTCATTTGCACAAGATCCTGTTTGGCTTTGTGTTTGCATCCTGTTTTGATGTCATGATGTTTTACATTTCAGAGAACGATTTGTGCAGAGAAAGGAACCTAAAGCAGCTCATAGAAATGCTGTAAGCTCAGGTGAACCTCAGTCTGTTTCCTACCCCTTTGTAGTGGATCCTATGGACCCCTGAGGTTTTACACGGCAAACATTCAGCCTCACTCAGCGAGCTGGCATTCCTTTGCCACGTGGCTAAAAGGGCTCTGAACTGCTCCATCAGCAGGAGTGCTACACGCACAATGATAGCATTTCAGCTAGCAAAGGACCACCTCCACTAATTTTTGGGGAATTCACCCCGATTGTCAGTAAGCGACAAGTGATGACTACAATATGATATCTGGCGCCGTAGCTTTAATCTTTCATGCATGGCAGGAGACACTGATTGACAAATGGCTGTGTTTTCTGGAGAACTTTGTGTCCAAATATCTTCCAAAAAGCCTTAGGATGTCATTGCTTTTGACGGTTGAGTTTAAATTGAAATATTTCTGCCCAAATAAAAGAGTAAAAAAAGCTAACTTCCCATTTTCATAACTGTTGTTTGTGACTATACTTTCTCAATAAAAGCCACATGCAATTTTACACCAACATCATTTTATTCTAAACTCCAGCCAGGGTTCAGTACCTTTTTAAATGCCTTCGGTGGAAGGTTCAAATAAAGACATGTTGACGGCACTTATGTTTTCACATTTCAGTCCAAGGAAAGCAGTAAAACAGGCACAATTATTGTAACCATCTGTTGCACGAGCATGCCAGGACTAATGAAAAGGTGCCGCACACTGTCTTCATAGCCAAGTCGATGCTCAACTCTCATGCTTCATTGTCTCTGACGGAGGCCTATGACTTCACCATCTCGGGCTGACAGAATGGAAAAGTCACTTGTGGGCAGACGAAGAGAACCCACAGAGCGACTGTAAAAATACAACTAATGACAGACGAAGAGGAAAGAATACACACACGTGCGCACACACACACACACCATACATCACAGCATAGCACCATATAACGCTTAAGAAGATCAGAGAGTTTAGCAGCGAGCAGGTTTGAGTTTCTTGCCTGTTTAGACAAATTACCTGGCTGTGGCTCAACTGTGAGAAAGCCACTGGTCGTGATTGATTCCTTCGTCGAGAGTGAACGATTTATCTGCGAGGAGATATCTGTGGTTTGTTGATTATATCAACAATTTAGGCACAACTAATGCTTTCTGTGTGTTGTTACCATTACTTATGCGAACAGTTTACTGTACGATGACACATTAACCCACAGAGAAAAGCGGATGGCGTATGCAGCCGAGTGTACGTCATACGTGTTTAAAAAACAAAGCACCGACGTGTGTCTGACAGACGCAGCAAGCTATTGGTTTGAAGTTTGATAAAGGAGGAATGTTTGGTATGAGATGAATGTACCTGTTACACCTGGACGGCAAAAATGAAAAAAACATCTACATGGAAGCTTTAGTAGTCATATATTCTATTTCATTACTGCATGCATTCTAATATAACAGGCCTGCATTAGATCGTCTTTCATGATTGTGTAATGTTCATGTTGAAACAGTGTGAGAAAGGAAGTAATTCAACCGTGTGATCACTTTGGAGTATGTCGTTTGTAGAGTATGAGAGGTTAAGACATCAAAAAAAAAGGAATGAAGCTTTGATATGAGGGCTTGGCTACACAAACAAAACATGTAAGTAGGATTTATGCTTTGTTGTTTTTTTGTCTTTTCAAGGGAGCCCCGCAAGATTGTCTACAAGCCTCTTATAATAGACAGGTTTATTTAAAACGCGTAGACAAAACTGAGCAGAGAGTCAAATCCGTGGAGCAGTATCTCCATTTGTTTCTGCAGAGGACATAGCTTCAGGCTATCAGAATACAATAGGAAGCTGACAGCACAACGAAAACATTGGGAATGCTGGGAAATGTACACACTGTAGTGTAGCACGCCAGTACACTACAACAGTAATTACAGGCTGGACTGAAGAAAACCAGGAAGGAACCCTCTGTAGGCCTGATAAGCAGGCAGCGTGCCTCAGAAAACATTGGACTCAAGTGGACTTCAGCCTGTGGGCTCTGCCCTTCACCAGGCCCCAGAGCTCCACAGTATTATCTCAGCTCTCTGAAATCTGGCTGCGTGTTGGGGCACCAGTGCCAAAACAAAAGAAGATCCGTCACAAGCAAGGTAGAAACACTGACAGAACACGGTGAATGTCAGTCGGCCTCAGAGGAAAAAGCCGTTAAAGCACACAAACAGGAGCGGGCTTGTGGGGCTTTGGGGCTGCTGCTGTCTGCGGCTGACCCGCAAGACAAGGTGTGTCCACTACACGGCTCCACTGGAGAATGATTTATCTGGACAGACTGAGCGCCGAGTTACACCTGCATGGCAACTCACTGACACAGCAATCCACATTTTGACTATTTTTATTACTACGGTGACTGTAATAAAGAAAAAAAGAGACTCATATAACACTCAGAACATTTTAAATGATCACTCTCCTACGCATAACAAATAAAAGTAAGCCAAGACAATGTTACTGATAGTTAGGGTTAAAGATCAGCGGATGTCTTTCATTCATCCTTATCACAGAGGGGCACAGTGAAGTTTTAGACAGCAGTATTACTGCCGGGCAGGAATAGCAAATTCTGTAAGCCTACAATCATGAAGCCAGGCTCAGAATAGACAAGTGTCATGTTGCAGAAAAAAACAGCACATGACCTGAAAAAAGATATCAACCAAACTAGAACATGCAAACAAGACCGCCTGCAAACAACACCACGTCAACACAAACATCAAAGGTGAACAAAGTTCAGCTCAATAACTGTGCCCGGGGTCCAGCTACGTTAAACTCAACTAAAAGGTGAGTTCAGGTGATGAACTGCTGTAGCAGAGTGCATGAGCTCCCCGAGACGCCTCTTATCCAGACACCTCCTGCAGCTTTCCTGTCCAGATCAAAGCCAAGAGGAGAGCTGCCTCTGTAAAACTCCACCTAGGTGATTTTAAAGCATGACTAAGATGTATTTTAAATCCTTTATATGTGCCCATGTCCTTGCCAGAGGAAACTGGTTAACAACCCCCTGGTGTGAATGTACTACAGCTACCCTCTGTACCATTCTCGGTGGCTTCATTTGAAGAAAAGAGAAATGTTAAAAATACCATTTGTGCTATTTTAACTTGACCTGAAGTGACAGAGAACACTTTTAGCAAATAAATAGGAATTTGACTGCCTGCTGACGCCCACACTGTGCTTTTTTTTGTGCTTACATCACGGCAAATCTTTCTTTTCTTTGGTTTGGCCACAGGGAACAACGTGTCCCACCTATCTCTGAGAGTTCCTATCTCTTTCGTGCAGCCAATGCTTGGAAACAAGTGTCCGCTTTTTATGCTGTGCAACAAGGAAGGAAACATATGGCAGAGAGGAAGGAGAAAGTTTACAACGCCTCTCTGGCAATAACGAGCACAAACTTCAGCGCTCCCCGTCTGCCTGTCTGTCTATGGGGCCGAGTGAGACGCATTTTTATTGTTTTTGTTCACAACATGACATCACCGCGTTTCTAAGAACTTCGATTCATGAATTTGTTCGGCATTTAACAGCTGTTTCTGAAACGTTGTGAAATAAACGCCTCACATTTGGTGCTGCTCTATCTTTACCTGTGTGCAAGAAGCTGTCTTAAGAGAGACTACAGAACTGAGGCCTTACAGGTCAAGAGTTTTGAGTATGAAACGCTTAATTATGTGTTGAATGCAGCTCAGACTTGCAGCAGAGAGTGTGTTAGCTTTTCTGGGGATATCAAAAAGACGAGATAATTAACATCATTTCGGGATCCTTCATCATAATGCAGGCCTTCATTTGAAGGGGCCCCCGCAGCTTTCTGCAATGTTTGTATCTCCGCACACTGTCGTTAAGTTGAACTCAAGTAAAGCTGGTAATTACAATCTAAAAATGAAAGGCTGGCACAGGAATTTGCAGTCCTAAGCCGCTGAAGCCGGGTTTTTTCCCCCCGAAGATATTTTTGGCAACACTCGGGCGACTGTTTAAAAATGTGGTTGTTTGTACACAAATGTCATCTGAGTTAGTTTGTGTTGTTACACCGGCTTCTCATCAAGTGCCTGTGAAGTCATGCTGGGTGAATTTGTTCGTACATATCTGACCCACAGCCTCGTTATCCCTGGACTTTTGTATACTCCCTCAGCTCCAGTGAATTTATGCGATGAAAGAAAAACAACGTGAATCAGAGTTAGAGCTGTGATCACTGCTCAGAACATAATCCTCGGAGCTCTTTGGCAAAAACACAAGGCCCTGGATAATAAAGCATTCGGCAAAAGACTACTTATCTTATTGAGCAACACACTATGTTTACTATGTTTTTCCATATATTTTATATCATCTCATAGCAGGGACTCAAAAAAGGGCTTACTGAGAGGGAAATTCCAGCATGAGGAGAGTAATGTGGTTGCAGCTGAATGTTGGGGTTGTTAATCTCTTTCGGGATAAATTACATGGTCCGTCACATCAGTGTCTGGACCAGCTGAACACTGTTTAAATGTTAGCACGTACACTGGCAGAGCGGCTCAGCTTGATTCTTATAGTCTGATTTGGAGGAGTAAGCTAAAGAAAATGCACAGGAAACGATTGCTCATAGGAAGGACTGCTGTTTGTATGACTCCTCTGGCCTTCTGTAAAAAAAAAAAAAACTAAAAAAAAACATCCAAACGAATCACGCATCATCTTGCAAGACATATGAGTCACGCCAGACTGCGGTATGTTGAAACGCAAAGAGGAAGGACAGATTTGCTTTTCCTGCTTCATCTGAAAGCTTTTGTTTAGCAGGGGCCCAGATGTGTATTCGATCCACGGCTCGATATTAACCTCTAATCAGTCACACCAGAAAACATTAACAGTTTCTGTCACTCACTGAGCTTTGTTCAGTTGTCTGCAGCACCACACCTTTCTTTATTATGCGGTTTGTGTCACAACAGCCCAAAAGACACGCAGAGGGCTGCTGAGAGTCTATTTACAGAAGCTGCTGAGCAGGTGGAGTCAGGATCAGAAAGCCTCAAAAGAAATAACCTGTGCCAGTAAAGGGATTTAAACAAAAAATAAAGCCTAAATGAGGGGTGGCTTTAATATGCCTTAGCTTCACTGTCTTTGACCTTACATGTATAGAAAATCCCACCATTCCACTATCTGGTGGATTTGGTTGAAGGCATGTTCTGAAAGAAAATGACCACGCAAGCACTCAAAAGTGATTTATGGCATAAGCACAGCAACAACAAAAAAAGCAGAGATAGCCTTTCTGTTATCAGGGAGTGGAGACAAACCCAGATGCCTGACTCCTCTCAGCCAGCGTTCAATCAGGAGTCCTCGATAACAGCTGAGAATCAACACGTGTTCAGAGAGCGCCCAGGTCATCAGGAACGATGCTCCTTACTGATCACTGTCAGCGGGACAAATTAGCCGTCTCGCTGGATCACAGCTCGTTTCGTACCTTTAAAGTCTGATCTTTTCAGACTGGCTGTGAGGCACACGCTTTATCAAACGGGGACAGGTCAGAAGTCCTGTCAGGTGCCTCAGAGCCACGCCACCCACGATCGAGATTAGTAAGAACAAAATATACATATATTATATATATATATATTACAAAAGAACCCACCTCATATCTCTGTGTGACCCGCCCTTTCTTTCAGTGTCTTCGGCCAAACGAGGTGCGGACTGTTGAGTGAAGTGTGTCCTCGGTCAGTCAGTAAGTCAGTCTGACAGACAGGCAGCAGCAGTTCCTCCGTGCAGCTGAGTCCAGTGTTTGAGGGCGGTGCCCCAAAGTGGGACACATCCCAGAGCAGCTACCGTGGCTGCTGGTTAATCCAGAGGTTCCGCACTTTCTCATTCTGAAGACAAAGTTCACCGCCTAACGGACCACCTGCCTTCTTCTGACAGCAGCCGGGGTGGGGGGGCAAATACACATACATCAGACTGGACCGGTGTGCTTAAATAAATTTGGACTTTGATTACGTATATATGAAGGAATGCTACCGTTACTTATTAAATGTCACGACCGTTTTGTTTTGTTTTTGTTTTTTTTAGCGGCGTTTTGTGAGCAAATACCTGGCACAATGCGTCCCAGTTAGTCAACACATTTGTGGCCCAGATTTCGGTGTCAGCGGGATAAGTAACGTACGCAGCACGTGGACAAAAACCATTCAACAAACTCTATAAAGATGTGCGCGGACTGCGAAGTTAGCAGCACGGACATCACAATGAGAGGAAATGATGCCATCTTGTGGCTCATTTATGAAACTGCAGCTACAGCGATTAAACCCAGCTAATAGACCCTTGTGATCTAATAGTGGGCAAATGTGGGTTTAATATGGACAGGGCAAACCCACGTCAGTCCCGTTTGATAAAGCCTATGCGTGGCCATCAGCAGTTTTTTTTCCTTTTTGGGCCCCGTGGGTTTTTTTAGGGCTTTGCTTTTTGGTTCAACTAAATTATGTCCTGTTTTTTTTTTTGTTGTTGTTTTTTACTGACACCTCACTCTCTGGCCAGTTCATTGATTATACTTGTTAATCCACTCATTTACTCAAATATCTATTCAAAAAAGGGGAACAAATGCCCTTTAAGTGACTTTGATCATGGTGTGGTATTTTGGTATTTCAGAACCAGTGATCTAGTGAGGTTTTCACACACAACCATGGGTCTTTAGGGGTTTACAGAGAATGGCCTGAAAAAGAGTTCAGCAGCATTCAGTTCTCTGGGCAATAATGCTTCGTTGATGCCAGAGGTCTGAGGAGAACGACCTGATTGGCTTGAGCTGACAACAGAGGTTCAAGAAAGACAACAGTAACTTAAATGTATCACATCTTTCTGCTATAATTTTGTACATGTTGTCTGATGCGGTTGTACTGTTGCACATCTACAGTTTGTTTGTTTTTTACCTCCTCATCAGGATGTTGAGACATTCTGGACTTTGATATTTACCTTCTACACAAAAACAGTGCCAGATGTCCTTTCACTCACATCTGGAAATTTTTTGGAAGGAGATGGAATTTGATAAGTTGAGTCTGTCCAGTTGTTAATTAAATCCTCTTCGTTATCTGTCTCAGTCTGGAGCCTCTGTGTGACGGACACGAGACAACAGTGCATGTGTAGATCTGATAGAAACCAATAAAAGCGCGTTAAAAATATTCTATGGAAAAAAGCAGACATGTTCTCTTTGTCTCAGCAACCAAACGCTGCCAGATGACTCCATGTTGAACAAAACAGGGCTACAAAAAGTAACTGTTTTATATATTCGCACAGAAGGAAGACATAGCAAGAATTCAATTCACCAATAAATATTGCTGCTCCCTACCGCCCCCTCGTGGAGCCGACACTGTGTGGACGTCTAACTCATCTCACTAGTAACACAAGATAAAATCTAGTACATACAGTCAGTGGATAAAATAAATCGTTATAATCGTTCTAATAAATCGGCATTTAAGAAACACCACGATCACTCACAAGGTTATGTATGGCAATAATGTCAATAACGACAATCAAGCAAGTTACTTAAGTGCTGCAACACGTCTTAACAATTTGGCTAACATCGCAAAGCAAATTCGTGACATTTTTCTTCTCGTGGCTGACATTTTTAGGGCTTACGTTTCAGTTTAGCTGGTTTAAATCGTTTAAATATACAAAAACACGAAATTGTTTGAGTTGTGGTGGTCGTCCCTTTCTCCGCATTCCAACATTTCCTACAATTTCTGACAGCATGTAAACGCAGCAGAGCAGTTTAGGCGCCAATCTGCTTTGTTCTGAGGTTGAATTTGATGCTGCCGCCAGTTCTGGTTACTGATAAAAAATAATAATAATAAAAAAAAGGATATAAAATAATAAAAGTATTTGGCTAGCTGCCGAGTAATTGTTGATATTTGGCGCCATACTTGCTAGCAACTCAACTACGTCTCAATTATGTTTCTGAATAAGACTGCCTGGTTTTCAAGCAGTGTACCTCAGGCCTATCACAACTTCTGGAGTAAGTATCCTGTTATCAAGTGTTGAGGCTATGCGTGCATTTATTTCAGATGACCAACTCATCAAATTGACCACCATCTATATCTATCTATGTTTATTATTTATAGGTCGCCAGTTTGTTCATGACAGAGTTAACATGTTAGCTTAACACAACTGTACATTTATTTCACTACAAAAACATGTTGCTCATGTTTGCACAGTGATCAGCAGTAACCTTAAAACCACCAACCTGTGAAATGAATAACTTGAATAACCATGGCCATGTCACTGGTTCACTGCTTTTTCTTTCTTGGACCACTTTAGTAGCTATTGACCACTGCAGACCTACAACAACCCCCAAGAAATGTCATGTCGTCTAGCCATCAAAAATCAATGGCCCTTGTCAAAAATCACTCAAATCCTTTCACTTGTTCTGTCTAATATAGCCCTCCCACGGACTGGCGCCATGATGACGAGATAATCAGTGATATTCACTTGACCTGTGAGTAAGACCGGTCAGTCATAATGTTACGGCTGATTGTTGTGCTTCTTGTAGAAATGCAGGGCGGAACTGTTGCTAGCTGGAGGTCAGCAGATTACCTTTTCAGTGCGGATGCTACATGTCCTGACACGCAGAGGTGAATGCAATATAACAGGTACGATTATTTTCATTATTATTGATATTAAATGTCTACACTGTTTGGTTCTGTTTTTCAGGATATTTGAGAGCAAAGATTACATCTGGAACAAAGTGACGCTTTTTCACAGCTTGTTTCTGTCCGCCTGTGAAAAGCGGCAGAGTGTGAAGTCTGTTGTCATCGGTCATTATGTGCTGCCCCCAGTCTCAGTACAGGACGGTGAGAATTACTGTATGTTTATTGAGCTACTCTATACAGACAAAGATAGAGATACAGTACTCTCTAGTTGTTCTTCTTCAGGTCTTAAACATAGCTTTATCAACTGCAAATCATTCAGGTTTTCTCTGATTCTCATTTAAGAGGTGAGGAGCGTGGTTGGGAGGTTGATTTGGGAGTGTGAAGATGAACAGTCAGTGGCACAGGTAGCGATACCGTTCAAGAGATATTACAAAAGGGCCGTTTTGACTGTAATCACTGTAGCTGGGCTGCCTCCTGTTTTGCAGAGTTCCTGTAAGAATTGTAGTTGCCTCACAGAAGATGAGTACAGTGAAGAAGAAGAGGAATTCAGCAGAAGCGAGTATGTTGACTTACCGCAGTAAATATTTAAAAGTGTAATAAACTGTAAAATGTCCAGTAAACTAATTTAGCCCCCATTTCTCTTTTGGCAGTTGTGTGCATTCTGACACAGACTCATCAGAAAGTGAGGCCTCTCCCTGTGATTATTTGCAAGATTATCCAGTTAGTAGTATGCATACAGGTAAGCTGTATTGAATAGCCACTATAATCAATGTAAACAGGCATTTAGAAGCTGCGTCAGTTACCATTATGTCTTCTGTTTACTTCCTCCCTACAGGACATATCAGCATGGACAAGCTAAAGAAATATTCAGGTGATCTGAGTGATGTCCGTCCCAGGTGCTTCCGAGGTGCTCCAGATGTAAAGCTCCAAATGTAAAGCCCACTGCTGTTTGCCACACACACGAGCAAATATACACACTGATTAAACCAGTAGCAGTTCTGTTATTCACAGTTGCAAGATAGCATGCTAACAAATGAGTCATTATGTTTATTTTTTTTATGTTGGCATTGTCTGTATTTAATTTAAATGCACACTGACATTGAATAAATACGTTTAACATAAATAATGCTGATCTCATGTGTAATGTCGTCTACATATTATGTTGTTCTATTTGCTGATTATAGTCAATGTTGCTAGTGAAATGAGTCGTCCCTGAAAAGACAAGTGATTCTTAAATACATACACGGATCAGCCTTAACATTATGACCTTTTTTTTTTTGTCAGCGATGTGAAACATTTATATTTAATTGACAAACTCAATAATGTGGAGTTTTATCTAAAACTTGGAACGCGTACTGAGAGTCATAGAAAAGTGTTGTTCCATGTGTTATTTTTTTTATTTATTATTTTATTATTTTTCTTATAAAACGTACGTGCAGTATTATTCAGGCGTCACAATCAGTTGTATGGGAGTAATGGCATTTTAAAGGGTTTTATGCTAATTCAACATTGAACACGTGTTGATAATAAAGGCTCAGTAGCGAACTACAGTCAATAACGGAATAATTTAAGTATTTAGCTTTAAGATGAAGTAGTAATGGGTGTAACTTTTTCGTAAGTGAATTTCAATTTCTTTACGCGGCAGTGTACACCCCCGCAAAGTGGACTGCGCCGCGACTCACATGCTTTGTTTTGGTGCCAGTCCCGCTGTCAGGAAGGACTAGGCTACTCTCTGCCGCTGGACTTTGACACCAGGAGAAGAGCCTCCTGGTTTGAAGTCAGAGTCGTGACTTCTTCATCTGTTTAGCCTTCACTCAGAGGACAGGTCGGTG
>JASGAT010350464.1:0-10140 GCA_030220025.1 Chelon auratus | reverse complement strand
CTTGTGTTTAACGTTAACAGAAGTACAGACAAATTATGATGACGATGATGCTGATGATGATGAAGATAATGATGGTGAAGTAGAAAGTAAAATGAGCCCACCTGGGGAAATCTTCATCCTGCCACTCATCTTTCACTTCCATGTTCTCCATTCGTAGAGTTGCTTCAGTGGTGCCCATCCCTCAGAGAGGAGAGCAGGGGCCTGGAAGTGTGAGGAGAAATGTTTATTAATTAACACCATTTACAGTAATGAACTAATAAGTATAAGTATACTAACTGCGCTACAGGAATATGTGTTTAGGCAAGCACCGCGGTAGGATTTTATCCAAATAATTTACTCTATTACAATTTTAAAGGAGCTGAAACCACTGCAGGTCACATGGTCTTCATCTCCCTGCCCACAGGAGCACATGTGAGAGGCATGTGACTGACTCGGATAGAGCCCATTTTCTGGGCTTGACTCTCCTCAAAGTAAAATATTACAAACAAAATTTCCTCCTGGGTGGAATTCAAGAGGTCAACGTGGAGGACGACATTCAGGACTAATCTTCCCTCACTGCTCCTTAATCTTGCCACTCTGTCTTTTGATCTCAATTCACACTGAGGATTTATGTCACCAGCAGTATTCATAGGAAAACTTCAGATAACATTAATTGCTTTGTGCTTTTGAGGTTGAAGAGGATTCAGACGAATGCTTTCAAAAATACAGTGACTGCAGATCTACTGAATAATCATTGGTGATGTTAACACCTCCTCCTCTCTTCTGCAATAAAGGATTTAACACAACAATGCAGATGCATTCTCACAACATAATAGTGAGACATTAATAAAACCGGTACAGGTCTGTTTTGGCTACATGAGCAGCACTGGGGATGTTTAATTAGACCTGAAGTCATGAAATTCATGATGTTTGATTTCCACCTCTGTGTTGGAGGTTATAACTGGAACCAGACCAAGATGATATATAATTACTAAGAGCGGAGTGGTTTCAGTGGTTTCTGGCAGCAGCACTTGTGGCTGAGTATAAATTGGAGGATAGCCAAGTCTCACATAGAGGGAATAATTCATTTTCACAGGTCTTTTTTTAAACAGAAACAACAGATAAGAGAGTGCACCATGAAGTCAGCAAGAGCAGAAAGAATGACAGAGAATAAATTATGGAAATGACAATTTAAGATTTAAACAAAAATTCCGCACAGACGAAATTAAAGACTATATATACACGTATATGGTCGGTGTGCATATGACATGTAACCCTTCACGTATGTCACTGGGAAAAAAATAGATGAGAATGCATGAAAATATCAGTAGTATAATTCTGCAAAATCAATCACCAAATGTGCAGTGATTCACCATCACAGAGTAAATGGCTCTACACTCACCCATCACCCAAAATGGAACATCCAACACAAAACAATAGGCTCCACTTAATGGACAATCGAATGTGCATGCAGTCTGTGGAAGGTGTCAGACCTGTGCAGTGAGCAGAATATAAATATATGTATATGCACATGCATACATTCGTATTGTAGCTGTACTCACACGAGAAGCGTGAGATCCCCTTCAGACCTGTGGTCCGTGCCTGAGTGCGTTCCTGCTCTTCAGCCACAGATGCAAAGATGTGAGCGGAGACAGTCTCTATCCTCCACATCAACAGAAAAGCATGGGCCGCCCTGAAATTCCTCCTCTTTCTCCCTGTCTTTCATTCATTCACACACACACTCATGCACTGACACAGTCGTACAGTGTCCTCGATGTCAGCAGCTAGCCAGCGGCAGGTGTCTGAAGACAGGGGGCACCTCTGTTGTGGACCCCCCCGCCCCCCTCCTCCTCTCCTTCGCCTCTGGCCACCTTTGTTGAGGAAAGACTGGCCGTGAAGAGAGAGCCGACAGCCTGCCTCTCAGCTCCTACGTCCACACCACCAAGACACAAAATTCTTTTAATGGGAATGCATCTGCTCTGGCATCACGATCTCTCTCTTTCTTTCTCCATCTCCCTCTTTTCTCCTCATGGAGCTCCAAATACCTTTGGAGTATCTTTTCCTCTAAAATCAGTCCAAATCCCTCAATGGAAGCAGCTTATTTATCCTTACAGCAACTTGGAGAAAATGAGCACTGGTCTCTGTGTCCATTTACTTCATTGGTTAATCCTGCTGTTGTTTTCGGTGGTCTTCTCTGTGGCTGCTGTTCCCTGGCAACAGCATCTCTCTCCATCTATATCTCCCCACCCTCTCTGTCTCCTTTCCCCAGCCTCTTTCATACTACACCACAACTCTCCACACAACATTAATTATTCAGTCCCTCACTTCACTTGGTCCCGATCATTCCACCCCTAGTTTCCTTTTAGTATGCATACTTCAATATTTTTTTCTACTTCTTTTTCATAAATCTCTTAAACAACTTCAGACTTGTTCAAAACTAACAGAATGCCAATAGTTTTCAGGATTTTAACCCTTTAAATGCTAGTCTAATGATTAGAAATATATATATTTTTAACAAAAACAAAACAAAAAAACACAGAAACTGAATTATTTTAAGTAAAATACAACAGTAGGGGGACAAGGCTTCCTGCTGAAATTCATGCCATAAAATTATCACTAAATGAAAAAAAAAAAAAAAAAATGAAGGAAATACAAAAATGCCCGAGGAGGGCATAAGGGTTGAATATCGCAAGGTCATTTTCACCTTTATCTTAGCGATTTGGGTGTGTATTTCCTCAAGCTTTTACGACACATTGACATGACCTCAATGTTATTTTTTTGCAACTGATTCACTGCCTGATAGTTTAGTTTAAGTTGTGCTTTATCTCTACAGTGACTCACAAACACACACACGAGTCCACACGACAGGCGACAGACAACCAGCCATTCAGCAAAAACCGCAGGAGAATATATAAGCGTAGCAAGATAGTGCACTTCAAACTACTTCCGACGTAGCTGATGTCCTTTTTTTTTTTTTTTAGATAGTATTAAAAATCAGCAGTTTTATTTGTGGTATGTAAATTAATATTATCAATAATAATTTATAATTAGTGATTAAATGTAACAATCCCCTCTTTCTTTTTTTTATTATTTTCATTTCAATACGCCTGGATTTTTAGCGTTTCTTGCGAGCACAGGCCTTTCTAGTTTTGTGCGCATGTGCAAAATTCGTCAAGTCGTCAAACTATATATATCGTAGACTGTACTGGATACTCGACTACTAATGAAAATCGACATATACTAAAAATCTGAAACTTAGTAAAATATACGCTTTCGCTTGAACATTATTTTATTATTTTTATTAGTTAAAACTGACTCGTGCTTGAGTGAGACATAGAGAGGTATATATTATTATTTATCTACTTCAGGTGTGGCAGAGAAGCGTTACCATTCGTAGCAGTAGAGGGGGTGAACTATCTTGATGCTCCATGTCAGGGCTTCAGCGCTGACTGTTTGCCAGGATTGTACTGTACCGGAGATGCCAAGATGGCTGCAAGCAACTATTTCGGCTTCACACATGGTGCCGGTCCCCAATACAGGTAATTCAAATTATGTAGGTTGATGTCAGCGGGTGTGTCTAGTCGCAGGTGTCGACTGCGGGCGTATGTCGGTAGAGACACGGTCTCTGGTGGGATTTCTCTGCGTGGCGGTGCGGAGACCTGCTACACGGCTAGCTTGACCCGCTGGTTCGGTTAGCTAACGTTTGCTAGCCGAGCTCGCAGGCCAGCACTTCCCAACATAATGCTAGGTTTTGGTTGAGCCTCAGTGTTGTCATCCTTGGGTGACATCTTATAGATGGTGCAGCACTTTACAAGTTGTTGTACATCATCGTCAAAGAAAGGTCAGCTATAGCAAGCGTCATGCAGCTGGTTAAGTTAACCGAGCTGGCTGCAGCTGGTGAAATTTTGGCCGGGGTTTGGGATTAAGAAGGCTAACCCTGGACTGGCATTACTAAAAGTCCTATGTCTCACAACACTGTGTTTTACACTTTATATGTATAATAACGGCATGCAGCCACACTGGATATAAGAAATTCTTTTGTGTAAGGATAAACTCGTCACTAGTAAAACCGCATCACTGACTGTGGTTTGGCAGGGTTATCTGAGTCAAACCTTTAACATTGACTGGTAATCAATTAATGCATTGTAGTCATCATGCTGCAGTCAGTGAATGCTGAGGTTTTCCTGTTTTGCCCATTGTTCTGACCAGAACTCAAGCCAACAAACCTGACAAACAGGAGTGCTTTGCTTTCCCTGCAGCACATTGCTCATGTTTTCTTTTTCACACATAATGCGAGGAAGTATAATATTCAAGGATTCTTTATTGTCATTAGTGTTTTTCTGTTTCTGAATGGACATATAATCCACAGCCTAATGTCACTGTCTTTCTGTTGTATCTGTAAAGTCTTAATGGCCGCTAGGTGCAGGTTTACAAATGTGTCAGAACAGATAAGATATATGTAATCATATATTAGTGTATACTTGTACAAATTCATTGAATAACAGATAGACGGGGGTGGCTAATTCAGCAAATATGTTACCTGGGGGATCAGTGTCTGTCATTACAAAAATGAGAGCGTATCTCTTAAAGCAGCCTTACATGCAGTGGGTACGGAAAGTATTCAGACCCCCTTGAAATTTTCACCCTTTGTTATATTGCAGCCATTTGCTAAAATAATTTAAGTTCATTTTTTCCTCCTCAATGTACCCGTTTGGACAGAAAAACACAGAAATGTAGACATTTTTGCAAATTCATTAAAAAAGAAAAACTATATATTTAACTCAGGTGATGTCCATTTCTTCTGCTCATCCTTGACATGGTTGTATACCTTCATTAGAGTCCAGCTGTGTTTAATTAAATTGATTGGACTTGATTAGGAAAGTCACTCACCTGTCTATGTAAGACCTTACAGCTCACAGTGGATGTCTGAGCAAATGAGAATCTTGAGATCGAAGGAACTGCATCAAAATAAAACCACTCCAGTCTCATATCTGTGACATACTCCTTAAAGACAATCTGCTCAATTTTGATCATTTAATAATGTACACAAACTTAGATTTGTCATACAAAATCATTCATAATGCTGCACCTCCACCTCTGAGAAGATTTGTCCAGCCCTGTGCTGAAAGAATGGGTTGAACTACTAGGTCCACCATAAGAGGGAACTGTAGCACGCCCTTTCGAGGCACAGCATTTGCACAATCAGCCTCCTCCTTTAAAGCAATAAAAACTTGGAATGCACTCCCAATTAATCTGAAAATCTGTTTAGATTACCGTACCTTCTGTCTAGGCTCCCAATCTTGCCAACATTAATACATCATAGTAATAGTTTGCTATCTTTCCTAGCAAGGGTGTGGTGGTAATACTTCTGTGTCTGTGACTGCTGATGGAAATGAGTAATTTGCTAAATCTGGTACAGTGTATCTTCTCCCCTTTTAAGTGATTAATGCATTTTGTACATGGTCCATGTAAGAAATAAACAAACTAAACTAAACTAAATTAAAAGCTCAGAGACAGAATTGTCAATTGACAGATCTGACCAAGGTTACAAAAGAATTTCAGCCCTAACCCTAACCCAGTGGGGAGATGGGAGAAACTGAAGCCTCTCCTCAGTGCAAGACACATGGAAGGCCGCATAGAGTTTGCCAGAAAACACATGAAAGACTCCCAGACTATGATAAATAAGATTTTTTTGGTCTGATGAGACCAAAATGGAACTTTTTGGTTTCAATTCTAAGCGATATATGTGGAGTAAATCAGGCACTGCTCATCACCTGACCAATACAATCCCAACAGTGAAGCATGGTGGTGGCAGGTGAATGCTGCCAAGTACAGAGATATCCCGGACGAAAACCTTTTCCACTGTGCTCAGGACCTCAGACAGGGCCAAAGGTTCACCCTCCAACAAGACAATGACCCTAAGCACACAGCTAACATAACGAAGGAGTGGCTTCAGAACAACTCTGTGACTGTTCTTGAACGGCCCAGCCTCAGCCCTGACTTATCTCCAATCAAGCATCTCTGGAGAGACCTGAAAATGGCTGTCCACCAACATTCACCATCTAACCTGACAGAAGTGGAGAGGATCTGCAAGGAGGAATGGCTGAGGATCCCCAAATCCAGATGTGAAAAACTTTCTGCATTATTGCCATGAAGACTCATGGCTGTATTAGCTCAAAAGGGCGCTTCTACTCAGTAATGAGCAAAGGGTCTGAAAACTTGTGACCATGTGATATTTCAGTTTGTTCTTTAATTTGCAGTGTGTACCTTGATGAGGAAGAAAAATTAACTTGAATAATTTTAGCAAATGGCTGCAATATAACAGACTGAAAAATTTAAGGGGGTCTGAATACTAAGGCCACCTTTGAGTACGGATAGTCCCAGGAATGGGTCTGAGCAGACTCATTTTGCAACAGTTTTGCATTTGCATTTTAATTACATGATATATTTTGTAATTAAGTTTGACCGTCTTTGCCTTGTAAGCCAACCATGCAGCAGGGTTAGTTGTGATTTAAGTAACCAACAGATGACAGCAGTTTGATTTAGTGCTTGGTGTTAACATGGTCACACATTGCCTGGTCTATACCCAAGTGAGCAAAAAGGTTTGGGGCAGAACAGGTGTTAAACCGACATGGAGGTGTGATGCCATGAATGTGTTGTGGTTGTGGCTTTGTGCTTGATGGTGCAGTTAAGCTCTATATAACTATTTAAAAAGGCCTTTATTCCTTTCCAGCAAGCAAGCAAAAATAAAGAATTGTGTAAAACTTAATGTTCAAATGATTTGAAGTTTAACATCTTGCCTCAAAGCATTCCCCTTTCTCTCCTGTCTTTCAGTACCCAGCCTCCCCCGGCCTACTCCCACCCCTCTACAGCCAGTTACAGCGTTCAGCAGGCTCCAGCTGTGGCTCATGCAGTGACTGCATCCTACTCTCCAGCTCCAGTCCAGGCAGCCCGGCCGGTGGCTTCTGCCCCTTACCCTGCCTATCAGACCCACCAGGCACCTCCAGAATATACTTACAGGCAGCCAGATCCTCCGCAACCCACCACCACCCCGCAGACGTACCAGGTATACTCGGAAACGGTCAGTCTCTTTTTGCTACTCTTATCATTTCTCCAGCTTTGCTCCAGTTTTCATCAGGATTGTCTCATATTTCACAGAATTTGCAAGATTTGTCTCTATGTATTTTGTTAAATTCTGCTGTCGCGGACTAATAAAGTCTTGTAAACACCAGCAGGACAATTACACCTATGGACGCCCTGCGGCTGTGACCACCTATGACAATAAACAGTACTACCAGACTAGTATAGCCACGGCTCAGAGGACACCTGCAGAGAACTACTACCAGACTGGTAAGTACATTTATTTTAATTGTCTTGTGTGTAATATTGCAGTCCAGACTGAGTGCTCAGTCAGTGCATCTAAACTAAACACAAGTCAAATTGAAATAGATTGAAATTAGCAGCCCACAGAAAATTGTGAATTGATTTGGTTTTAGTTGAGGATGCACCGAATATTCGCCACCAAAAATTTATTTCAATATATAAAGTATTATATAAATATTATATAAAGACCCACTGATAGCGATTTGCAAATCGTGTGATGCTGAAATTTCAGGAGGCGTGCATCTGCAAAGAATTTCTCCATGTCGGGTTTAATTTATCACCTGAAATCCAAACACACATCCACAGTCGTGTACAGCTTCAATTAAGACTACCGTCTTTCTTAAAGGGACAGCGCTATTTTTCTAAAGGTGCAGTGCACCAATATTTCTTGATAAAAATAAAAACAAATATGCTCTGTCTAACCACACAGTGGATCGATGCTGATTTCCAGCTGCAAAAGCTTCTGCTCCATTATTATTTAATGTACACATGAGTGGAGTCAAGTTAAACATTTTATTTTGAATCTTATTTCATTTTATATTGTGTGTTGTTGGAATGTGCTAAATAAATACTTTCATCCATAGTTTTAGTTTTGTTGCTGCAGTAAAAATGTGAGGTGGTCTTTCGTCTTGTTTTTACTAATCAGTAGATCATTGTCCCCATAGCAAGTAAACACTTTACACAAGCTGTCTTTTGTCCAATTACTTTGGTTTGTACCATCAGATTCACTACACTGATAGTGGGTTTGAAGCGTTGGGTGAACCCAGATGGAGCAGTGGAGTGTTTTCTTTTCAAACAGAGAGCAGTAATGACAAGAAGAGTTGAATCCATCTAATAGTTTTATGTTCTGCTTGTTGCACTAGGTAACATTTGTTGTGGGAAATAAACAGAGGGTTGCCCAAACAACCAGAACCCAGAACATCCACTAGCTTGTCGATCCAGTCGCTTTATATGTCGATGGGGTTCAGTGCTATTAACAACCCATAATGACCCTCTCCCCATTCTATTCTCTCTTTTTCTTGAATTGACGGTGTCACTTCCCAGAAAAAAACTCTTTATTTTAATGCTGATGATATTGTGTTACAAATGTAACATGCTTTAAACACTGTGTAAACATTTCTGTGTGTGTAATGTGTCTGGTCCTCACTTGTTTGTGAAATCAGCATCCCCCCTGTCCTGCCAAAAACTCTCTTGACAGACTGTCCCAGAGGATGCAGTCTATGTTTCAGTGTTTCACTGTCCTCGCTCGGATGACCTTCCTTTCCACCTCTACTCCCCTCCCTCTTCACACGTTCTTCCGTCTCCTGTTTCTATTTCAGTTGGAGTAAAGAGTGCTTACAGTCCAGCCCCCTCCACTGTGTACAGCCAGCCTCCTCCTCCTCAGAGGCAGGTGACTGCTCTGAAACCTCTGGTTCCCTCCAGCTCTGTGTCTACAAGTTACAACATCTACCCAGTGTCCACCAGTGTCCAACAGCCTCCAACGCCCATTTCATCCTACACCCTCGGCACCTCTTTCAGCTCCACTGCTTCAGCCACCTCCTACTCGGGTGAGATGGGACAGAATCTCTTTTATCCCAAAGGAAATGTTTCTGCCCAAGATGT
This sequence comes from Chelon auratus, assembly GCA_030220025.1. Classification (NCBI taxonomy): domain Eukaryota; kingdom Metazoa; phylum Chordata; class Actinopteri; order Mugiliformes; family Mugilidae; genus Chelon; species Chelon auratus. The sequence continues at coordinate 1,176 of JASGAT010350464.1, read as the reverse complement.
GCAGTATCCATCTAAAACAAATATATAAATACATGGTATGAATGTACTGTACAAAAATACACATAAATGGTAAAATATAAAATGAAGGGATGTGCAAAGTACAAATAATGATGTAGTCAAGGAATAAAAGTGCAGAGTTACCATGATATAAATTAAAGGAATACATCTTTGATACTTTTGTAATTAAAAGTTCATGCATTTTATTTTTTGTACCACGTATTTGTCAAAGCAGACTAAATGCTGCCCCTGAAGAAATTGAAGTGCACTTCATTGCTTGTATGACTTCTTACTGTTCATATTTGGATGATAATCTACATATCTTTAAGTGTCTGTCCTGTTTATCTTTGTCCTGCTCTCTCACCCTCAGGCATTGGCTACTCCAGTTATGATTCAATTGGTTACACCTCAGCACCCACTGCGTCATATTACCAGCCGGCCCAGCAGACTCTCTCCCAGCCCCAGCCTCCACCACAGCAGTCACAGCAGCCCCAACAACCCCAGCCCCCCATCCAGCCACCGCCCAAACAGCTGACAAGCTCATCCTGGAGTAACTCAGGCAGCAACATGGTGACAGCTCCAACAGGAAACGCATACAAAAAGCCAACTTTTCATCAGAACAAGCTGCAGAAGCCCAAAGGGCCTCCCAAGCAGCCGCAGCTTCATTACTGCGACATTTGCAAAATCAGCTGTGCTGGCCCTCAGGTTGGTAATTGTGAATGATGACAAGTTGAAGCAACAAGATTTAGGTTGTTTAGATTTGGACATCACCATTTTAATGTGTTAAAAAATTAGATGAAGTTCTTAGAATATTAATAATTGATAAAAGTATTTGTGTCCTTCAGACTTTCTACATTTCTGCTTAAATTTCTGCATGACTTAAAAGTGACACTGTAGTTGCCAAGGTTTTATTTCTGACTGGTTTGATTTGCTACATTAGACGTACCGGGAGCACCTTGAGGGCCAGAAGCATAAGAAAAAGGAAGCAGCCCTGAAGTCTGGGGGCCAGACAGGGACCACCAATGGACCCAGAGGTGTCCAGACTCAGTTACGCTGTGAGTTATGTGATGTCTCTTGCACTGGAGTGGATGCCTATGCTGCCCATATCCGTGGGGCCAAACACCAGAAGGTGAGCGTAACTGTGATGCCTTTTATCAACAGTCTTATACACCGCCTGGC
>JASGAT010350459.1:0-30118 GCA_030220025.1 Chelon auratus | reverse complement strand
TATATATATATATATATATATATATATATAAAATAAAGCATTTTAAGTCTTAATCCTATTCAGTAGTGTGCCAAATATGAACAATGTTGTCGATGTCCAGTAATGTGCAATAGTGTCCCTCAAGAAAATGCCTTTTACTCAGCTCTTCCCAGAACTGTTTGTGTTGCGTTGCGTGCGCTACATGAAGTCATATTACCAGGCATTAAATCCCAGTAGTGTAAATCCCAGTAGAAAGTGTTTGTTTATCTTAAAGCACATGTTTTCAATAATCCATTCTCCCCATCAGGGGGCCATCGGTGAAGGAGCTGTTGAAAATTATTTTATCACTTTTAAGTTGACAATTTAGCACACTGTGTTTTGGACATAGGCGATTGATGTCCGACAAAGCTTCACAACCACATATGTTGCATTTCAAGCGTTTTAAAGCTTTTATCAATATTTTATTGGTTGTGAGTGAAGAAAAAAACGCCCCTGCTGGAGCATGACAGCAGATCAATGCAGGGCGTCGTTCTGCAGGCTGTATGATACAATTATTTCATGTCTTATAAGCATTGTCAGTATGCGTGTGTGTGTTTGTGTTGGCTGTGTGTCTGGAGGGAAACACCACACAGACACGCACATCTCATACGCTTCTGTTGCAAATACTCACTATCGAAGGCCTTGAAGTGTCCACTAAGCGAGATCTGGGAGGATCGTCCGAGTTCTTTGAGCTGTGCCTCTATGTCCCTGTGGCTCCGAATGGTCAGGTTGTCCTCCATGTCGCTGGTACAGCAGGTGTAACCCTGGGGACAGATGCGCAGGTGCTCACCTGGCAGGACGACAGGCGGAGAAGAAGAAGAAAGAGTGGCAAAGGAAAGGACAAAATGGGGAGAAGGCGATTGAGAAGGGGTGGGGTAGAGAAGGAAAAGAAACAGGGACAAGAAACATTTCATGAGCCTTAACAGATTCCATCAATCCAGTCAACACAAAACAACAAAACTGAGATGAATCACTCTCATGTTGGTGCTGCATGAAATGCTCAGCCAATAACTATGAACTATGACAGGACAGTATTAGCTGCAGCGGCGGTTTACGGCTTTAAACACAGCCCGTCTGCAGTCATGGAAGCCGGGCTGCATGTGTCCGCCCGCATGATTACCTGGCAACGTGTGGAAAACTCTGTGGCGACGGGAGCAGCGGTGCAGGAGGACAGTTTCAACTCCCATACCGTTTTAATGAGCACCCCTGACATGCATGCCTGTACACGAATTTGCAGACATGCGCTCACACACACGTATAAACACAGACTCAGAAAACTAGGGAAGCAGAAAGGTTCCATAAACTATGCCTTTGTGTGTACGTTCATATACACACACACACACACAACCAAAAATACCGAACGAGAGATTTTAAACAGGGGCTGTCAGAGTTGATTAAAGCAGGAGTGAGGCTGCGGCTTAAATCAGAGCAAATTATGTAAGATGGAAATTCTATTATCCCCACCGATGCAGCCAAACAAAGTCGAACAAAATTTACGTGACGCTCATTTACAGGTGAATGAAAGCGATAATATATGACTTTGACAATTATACTTTATGACAATTATAATTTCCAAGTACAAATGCGCACACACACACACATTCACACGCATTACGATTTCACACAGGAACACAATGATCAAAAAATAGGGATGAGCTGTACTATGTAAATTAGGTACAGCACATCACTTAGAGGTATTTCTGGAAAGGAGAACAAACGGCGAAGGTTTTAGATTATTCTAACACAAAGACAACATAAAGCTCCTTTCTTTGCCAACATGAAAACATTTAGTTAAGCTTCTGAAGCAGCCACGAAGATGAAAAAAGTATGGAGATAGGGATAGGAGAGGTCACAACAGTGTTTGCTGTTGTCTATATAGGAATATGCAGAGTTTAATATATTTATACAGTTGTTTTTTTTTCATAGCCTTTCAGCATTTATATGGGCATCTAACATATAGACGCAGGAACACACAAATATTTTCTGTGGATTAGTGCCCAGCATTTGAACTATAGAATTGTGTCTTATATTATTCAAATAAATCATGGATTCGCATATTGTGTGATCTCAAAAACGATACAAACCCCAGAATGCCCCTTCTTATTCTATGATTGCATTTTCACAGGCTCAAGTGCTAGATTTACAGCTAAAACAGTTTCTGCCTGAATTACAGAAGCCACTGTTATTTGATATCGGTGTGCCGCTAACTGCATTTCGTACTGACCATTGTTTGCTGCTGTACCTCCATTCTGACTCTATTACTCTCTCCGTTGATGAGGATCAAAGTCTCGCTGAGTTCACAGTAGCCTCCTTTCCCACCAATTGAAAAGCAAGTATTCCCCCCTACTGGAGGGCCCACTGAGATGCTCTTGCATGGCTTTGATTAGTTTGTTATTGTATATTGCTTCACTCAGATTTGCAGTACACTCATACAAATGGACCACAAACATAACAATTATGATTTAGTGTTTATCTGTTGTAATGAGACTTCATGGTCTTTTGGGATATTTGATCCGCACTGAGCTTGTACAGTTTACGTTCTTCAATCGTCTGATGAACAAACTCAAGGCTTGTGTGTTTCTAGGCCGCCGCTACGTATTTTAAGCATATAAACGGCACACAACAGGACGCCAAACTCATTTTGTTGCACTATTTCAACACTGAGGCAACTGGATTCTCACAAAACCTGTGAGATCACAGCATCACTGGACAATTGGTCTTGTCAGGCTTCAAGCTATGCATTTGTGGCTGATCCATAGGGGTCCAGACCAATCAGTAAACCACAAAGGACTACTGACAGCTATGTTTTAGGTGTAATCATGGCCACTCGGAAAACAGCAAGAATCGCGTATGGACATACTGTGGATAGTTACACTGATTGCTTGCTAAATTTCAAAGCTCCTTACACTGTGGCTTGTAGTGTTTCTTTTACGGGGCTCTCTGGTGATAGACAGACGGTTCATCCTATTACCTGCCATGTATCTCCTGAAGATGCATATCTTTTTAAAAAAGACCCCAGACCTCTTTTTTGCCTTTATACACACAGCATACATAGAATAAAAGAACCCACAGAGTTGTATTATGTGCAAGGCAGTCCCGATCCCAGATTATTGTCTGTTCTGTTCACTGGCAAAAGACTGAAATCTAATAACAATCCAGATATGAGCCGAGTTTGGTATTTCCAACAGCTGCAAGTTGGACCCTCAGTCTACTAATCAAACCTTCACAGATTACACATTCTAACGCTGTGACAAGCCTTGAGAAGTTTAATTAATATGTCAGCTCACATCACTGAGCTTTACATTACACGGCCTGCACAAAGGCATATGCAAATTCGGTAAACACACATAACAGCTGGATTAATGATTTAATGTCCCTCAGGCTGTCATTAGCATGCACAAGGCAGAACCTCAACTCGACGCGAGTCTATAGGCACAGCGCGGACATCGATGGGATCGATTCTGCCATCCTTCTTATCGTCGAAGCTAGTGATTTCCGTGCTCACTGGCTCAATGACTACAAGCAGGCATTTCACCTTCATTTACTGTAGTTGTGGCCTGAGATAATCACTGCGTCCCCTCCATCCCGTCCACAACCCCGGCTGCATTTTACAGTCAATGTAGATATGACAAGAATCCGTGCACTTCACTGATTATGTGTCAACCAAGTTTCCGTAACTGTATTTTAAGTGCCTCGTCCAGTCCAGCTCTGAAGTGGAGCTATTAAAGGCAATTCTCCTCTTCAAACACCAAAGTGGAGAACAGTCTGTCCATTCCAGGGGAGAAGGTGACATTGAGCATCTCCCGGCTCCTTCTCGCTGGTAATGATGTGACTCTCACTCACGCAGTCGGAGTGTGATTTGTGCATGACAAAGAAACTGAATAAGAAGATGCAAAAAAGAGAGCACAAAAACTGGATGAAGGAAACAGAAGGGTGGATCACACAAAATAGTGAGAAGTGGAGTGACTGAGAAGACTGACAGAGAAATGGCACGAGGCAGTGCTTTCGTGGATCAGCCGCAATCTGCCGGCCCCTTTGAAGGCCATTTAAATTCCTGGCTTTAGCGCGTTTGTGTATTATAGGCCTGTGGCCATTTCTTCCAGTGCAAGCTGCTCGCCGCCTGCCATTTGAAGGACAAACACACATGGATAGCAGGAGGTGTGAAGCTTCCAGATGCAGCCGGATAGAAGCCGCTTCTTCAGAGGGTTCTTTGTCTGCGCAAATACCAATATGACGAGTTTCAGCACACACCCACAACATCTGCAAAGCTGCCACACATACAGGCACATCTGCCGTACAGCAAGAACGGTCACTTGTTGCGGGGCATTATGTTTCTAGTAGGATAACCTAATAGTCGGCTAATGTTACAAAGCAAGCAGTCTCAGTCACTTGACTAAGTGCTATTGTGTACGTGTTTGTGTGTGTGTGCAAGCCACTTACTATTAAAGTGGAAATGGAAATGTATACTTCATCAGACATGGTTTTTCTACTTTTACACTTTTTTCTTTTTATGCACACACACATACACACACATGCTTTCAGTCTCATAGCCAGAGGATACTAGAGTAATCAGCAGAGGAGGACGGGTCAATCTTCAGTGGGTGGCTCTGAGAGCAGCCACCTCAGCGAGGGCAGCTACAACGCTAATGCTCCAATTTTCTGCACTTGTCATGCTTGACATATCTATTTTGTATTTACTCGGATAGTTAAAAATATGTTCAATCCATACCACAGTACCACTCCTCACAGATTAAAGTCTTAGCCCCAAATTAACCAGTGTTTAGTCAACTCTTACCACTTCCTGTTTATGCTGTCATTCACTTATTTCTGCAGTCTGCTAGATATTTTATGGAATGCATGATAAATTTGAAAAGTATGGTAGCCGTAAATATATGTCCCGCGAGAGATGGCAAATTACAGCTTTCAAACTGATTGCACAGTTGGTGCCCAGAGATGAAACAAAAACCACACTCCAACAGGATCTGCTGAGGATTACACGATCTATTCAAATATATTTAAATGAACAGCAAAGGTGTTCCGCAATCAACCCCCTCCTGCGAGGCCAATCAGTGCGGAGGTAGCAAGCTCTCCTAAAAATGACTCAAATGCATGCGCTACCCACCCACCCAAACATTAATCTATTCATCGGAGCAAAATTAAGGAAATGAAGTGTTCGCTTTAACCCCCGTAACAGTCGTCCATCGCTTATTTCCCTTCGCTTTCGACAGACATGGCTGTTAAATAGGGAGCAATTCCCCGACCATTAGCTTATCATTGTTCACCAGGGAGGAAGGCTCCGATTAAACAGCAATCTGGGAAGCCACAATAAGCTCCCGTGATAAACCATGGGAGACACTGACAGAGGCTTTTATACATGGTGGGAAACACAGATAAAAAACAGGGCAACAGGAAATTAAGAATTACTCAAAACCTCATTGGTCTGGCAGTCTTTGAACAAACAGTCAGATTTCAGTTCTTGTCCAGCAGGGTCACTAGGTTTGTTTCTTTCTGGTTGGTCGCCACTAAAAATATACTTGTGTCCCACAAAGTAGCACACAGCCATCGTAGCAGTTCATTTCCCCAGACAATTTCATGCGATTTCTGCAAATTGTATTATGTTAAGTTTTTATGCTATTTTTGTAATGGCGGCAATATGATAACCTGTGCAGGTATTATGCTGACTGAGTAACTGCATGCAGGGCCGAGAATTTTGGGCATGACCCCAGTAGTGCAGTTTATTCAAAACATTGTCATTCACCTTGCTGAAAAACGGGACCGCAGAATATAGTATTGTCATTGTTGTCTGCTTTTGCTGGCTCGTTTGCCAATAAATACTGCCTACTCTTAAGTAATTCCTTATTATAGGAAGTGAACAAAGAGACACGGCAGTTCCCAGCAATGAATCACGGACGATAAACTTCCTGATACTGTCAGTTTTTCGTGCAAAGTTTGAATGATTCGCCTGTTAATAATTTATTTTTCCTGTTTTTAAATACCATATTCAAGCTGTGTTAAACGATTGGGAACAGAGGCTAATTTTGGATCCTGTTAACTGCATTAAAAGGAAAAGATCACATGAACATTTAACTGAATATTTTGCTGATATCATGTATCCATACATGTAATTGAAGTTGAATGAAGCTCCAGTCAAATTGTATATGTGAAGGTATGGATAACGTAAATGTCATTTTCACAATCTAAAATTACTAAAAAAAAAGAAGATGGAAACCAAAGCTAGGACCGAAGCTAGACCCTACAGTTAACTCAACACTGCTGGCTCTGGTGTTTTGGAGAAGTACACATACTATATGAATTTAGGATTAATTACATCTGCACAGTTGGTGAATCTCTACACTTTTCTGCCAAGGCACATTTGTCAAAGTGGCATGACTGACATAACTGATGTCCCCTGATAGCGACTGGCATTGCATAACTGACACTGTTTCAAACCGCAGCGCACAATATGTGTGTGTTAGGACGCACGCATGGGTGTGCACACATGCTGTCAGATCTGAGCGATTAGCAGCCTAATCCAGTCATTGGGGTGTGTGTGTGTGTGTGTGTGTCCCCAGCTAGGTGGATTAATGCCAGTTCCAAGGAAAACACCCATGGAACACCAGGAATCGCACGGCCGCTCACACGCCCTCGCACTTGATCAGTGGATTAGGGTTAAACAGATGAAGCGTGGCAGCAGAGCCTGACTTGTCTCATTCACCAACTGTATACGCTGAAATTTCACATACCAAACCCAACAAATGTTCATTACAGACAACACTAGCATCAGTGCTCTTAAAGCTACCGCCCTGCACGGCTATTTGAGTCAAACAAGCGAGAAGGGTCCATCTACTTGTCGGCTTCTCTTCGGACGTCTCTTTGGATGGTCACACACAGGGAGCGACCCAGAGGCTACCCAGGATTTCACCTAGACCCGAGAAGCTCTGCAGCCTGGTAATGTGAGCCAAGTAGAAAGTCACATAAATAGCTTCCTCGAGCCAGACGATGTGGCAGCCACACAAGACATTAATAACACATTACCACTGAGGTCAGCTGACCGGCCATGCTGCTTTCTTTAAATCCTCACTGGCTATCTGCACTACTGACCGACCAGACCACAGCTACAGAATCATAAAAAAACACAGATGAATGATTCATTTCTCGACTGCCGCTAAATAGATAATCCTTATCTCACTCGACTTGAATTTGATTTTATTTGATTGCTTGGAAAAGTTGGACCAGTGACTCATTTTAAATACAGGAGAGACGAATGACTAAATGGATAATGCGATAACTTAATGATGAGGCCTGGGGGGAATAGATTAGTCATAGCTGAATAACTCTGACTGGGACTAAGTCTAACAGAGGTCAGCCTATGTTATAAAACAGCCGAAGTGAAGCGGAGTGGACAGCACATTGTGTAAACACAACGTGAAGCAAAGGGAAGGTAGGAAAGCACTAAAAGTATGGTGATGATGGGACTGTTTTGCTTGGACCTCGCCAGTTTATCTGCTAATGTACCAGTCCATTTCTGTCCAGCCCCACGGACATTCTGATAAGTCTCCTCCGCAATAGCGTCTTTCGTTGAAGCTGACTTTAACACATCCTATACGAGAAATGTGGATTTTGAAAAAAGAAAGTATTTAGATTCTGGTTTTAAGCCGTGATTAGAAGACGTGGGGAGAAAATAAGACTAATGTAAAAGGAAGAAGAAGCAGCTTCAGCTTAAAGCAGTGGTGCATTTCGAGTAGATATTACATTACATTATGGATCATGTCCCTGTTGCGAGTTTTCTATCATCTCCCGTGGCAACAAATGTGAACCAGACGCAGGAAAATCAGACTTGAGGATAACAGCAATAGCGTCGTTGTTTATAAATCAGAATGGATTAGGGGTGGCAATTTCTAGTTTCTCCGAAAGAGAGAAAGAATGAGAAAAAGAGAGACCGAACTAAAGCCTTATTTCACAAAGACAAGTGGGGGAAGGTGTGATTTATAAGAAACATGATGGATTTCAGCAGGTTTTGCTGTTAAGTTGATTTAGCCCAGAGAGACACGCTCGAGTGTGCACTCTGACAGGACAGGCACAGAGTGACACGCACACACACAAATGCACAAAAACATTTGGCCTTTGTCCTCTTCTTTCTGCGTCTGTCTCCCTCTGTTGCTTTCACACAAACACACAAGTCCCAGTGGCCAATGAATAACCAACGAGTGTGAATGCCAGCTGCATTAAATGGTGGGAACAGCCTGTCCCATTCACTTAGCAGGTACAGTCAACGTGCTGTCAAACAGGCCGATGTTGTGCTGGAGGCTTTCCGACGCGCCCGCCAACCGTGCCCTGCCTTCCCCAGCATCATCTGCGCCCTTTATCCATTCCCACCATTCGCTTTAACGTTGTGTGTAGCCAGAGAGCAAATCTGACCTGGAATGTGGGAGAATGCAATTTGCTCAGACCTAACACAAAAATAACACATCCGACAGCGCGCTGCACATACAGCGCAGACACATGCCGTCCCAGTTACACCCTATAACCAGCCCCTTCTCCGTACAGACATGTCTCAACTTGAGCTTGTCTGTGTGCTGCCTTACCTACCGAAAATCTGTGTGCTAAGAGAGACGAGGGGTGCGAGAAGTCAGCGAAAAAGTTGTTCAGAGGGAACGTATCCCGTTGATGTGTATCTGCCGCACCATATCTGAGACATACTGTATCATAAGCCATCTGAAAATAAAAGGAGGAACTATGCACTGTAGGGAGCTGACCTCATTTCTGCGTATGAAGGAATGCGTGTTGTTTTGGAGTGCGTGTGGGTGAGTATCCCAATCTAGCAAAGGTCTCTGACGGTAAATGTCAACAGTTGACACACATCAGATGGAACATCCCGTCACATGATGCACACGAAAAAAAAAGACAGCTGCCTCCTGTGCGACTGCACGCTGAAATGAAGGCTAGAAGCTGGATAAAAAATAAAAAAAATAAATAAAAAAAGATTAAGTGGGAAGAGGAAGGAGTAACAGATGCTCTTTTCACAAAATAAACCTGTAACATCTTTGGCTTCAAACATCCATAAAGACACGTCAGGCATTCTGGCATTCGCGGTTTCTAGACGGGAACATTTCTGTCTTTTCAAGGCAGACAAGAAATTAATTTTATAGTTGAACGATTGTTTGCCTCTCCAGCTTGACTGGCAACCTTTGAAAACTCTGAGGAAAAGAAACCCCTGCAGCTCCCATACACAATTCAGTTTGCCCTGTTGTACACACTCAGACACTGCCCTGCAACTAATCTTTTTTTTTTGCACATGGAATGAGCAATTAGGGACAATTTGTTTTTTTGACCTTTACTGTCCCAATAATTAATGCTAATATTTCTATTAACAAAGGAAGTGGTGACTAAAAATTATGCAGCAGAAAATATACAACCCAACTAATTCTGCGGCTCGCTCCAGATCAGTGGATAATTTAACATCTCGTAGCTCATTGCTTTATTTTTCTGGCTCCAGAATTCAGTCTCTTGTCTTGTCTGCCATAGAATATGAGTCTGGTAACACGACATTTGGATTTAATGTTGGGGCTTGTTTCAAACAGTGTAAAGAAATAAATACAACTGTAGTTGGATAGTCCTTCAACGATTTGATTGGCCTGGTAGATATTTGTCAGGGCATAATCAGTTCCCAACAGAGTGAATCCAGAACAACTTTTCCAGGGGGAAATTTGGGCTGGCTTCTAGACTACTTCTTGAATATGCTGTAGGCATGCATTTAGCAGTGGTAGAGACAAAAAAGAGCTAAAAAGAGAGTGATTGATAGCTTTAGGGCCATAGCACACAAAGCTCACAGCCAGTGGTTAGCAATAATGGACCATCGATGAGCATGTGTGTCCCACACCGTTGGTGCGAGTTGGACCCTTGCTGGTGGCTTGTTGCCTGATCGAGCATAATGAACCTGCTACCTGCTGATAAGGAGATTTATTGCTCACACAGGTACAGAACATACTTGGTACAGAGCTGTCATTGTGGTGTGTTCGAGTGCAGCCTTTTTGGCACAGACACAAGCGATGTGAGGCAATGCCACAGTCTGACTTTGTAGCTGCTAGTCCTTAGATGTCTGTTTCATGTGTCTGGGCCTTTATATTTATCGGGTGACCAGAATCCCAGCACTGCTGGATGTATAAATACGCTGACTTCAAAGTTAGTTTGTCGTATCACTTTGTAATGCCGAACAAATTAAATCCCATTCAGGCCTCAGCACTGGTGAAAGTAACAACTTTATCTTTACATTAGTTTCCTATTGGATTACAAATGTATTTCCTTTAACATGAAAAGAGATAAATATGTCAGAAAGACACACCGTGTGTATACATTGCCGTTTAAATTCAATGAATCAGTGCAGGAATTTTATTGTCTGTAGTTTAGAAACGTTTTAAGCTCCTAAGTAAATTATCTGACCAACATGGGTTCCCTTTCAAGAATGACATTGACGACACGTAACACTGCCACCAAGTTCAACTGCGAGTCCAAAAGGCACTCAGCAGACAGGAAAGAAAGAGGGAACTAGAATAGCACGCTGCAGGCGGTTTGCCCCCGCGGCTCATGCCTCGTACGTCAAGGCTCGACTTTCAATACACTCGCAAGCTTCCCTCTGCGCCAGGAGTCTCCCGATGGTGAAAGAACAGACAAAGTGGCCTGTCCCCCTTTGCCCTGTGCTGCTCAGAGGTAGAGAAGCTGGCAGACAGAAGCTGACCCGCTGTTCTCGGGGGCCCGTCAAAAGCAACGAGAAGCTAGAGCACATTCAGCCAGGACTGAGTCAGAGACATGGACACAGAGGGTGGCGACTGACGCAGCTGCCAGAGAGATGTACGCAGGTGAAAAAGGGAGGTGACGGCATGAAAAAGCTGGGGTGTCGTGGACGGCAAATGAACAGGAGCCACAGATCACCTAAAAATATGGAGAGGAAAAGAAAGGCTGCGAAAAGAAAGAAATAGGAAAAAGAGAGTGGGAACTCAGAAGGGACTAACAATTATTAGGGGTCCATGCAAACAAAGTTGCAGGAACCCTATTGATTTTGTTGTGATTTTTATTATTATTATAATAATTTCTCTTTTTCTGCGTAGCTAAAGTATCTGCCCAGGACAAACTGCAAGGGCGAAAGGCATCGAACCTGGTAACTTGGTAGAGGTCCTAGCATGTCACGTTGCCAAGGTGTCAATACACATGTCTGCAGCTAGGTGGTGCTATAATAAGCTACTTTATGTTATGTTAGGTGGACGAGGCCACGCCCATTTCCGCACACCATTTTGAAAAAAATGCTCCTCAAAGCAAAATCAACTCCTCCTAGCCCATTCATCCAATTCTCACCAAACTTGGCATGTATCATTTATGGACAAAGATAATAAAAAGTTCTGAAAATTGTGAGTGCAACAGTATAACTCAAAAGCTAATACTTTGTGAAGTATATACCCAAACTTAATCAAACTTCAGATCACTGATAATAATATGATTCTGTACAAGCACCCATACTTTTGTGACCCTTGGTCCCTAGGGGGCGCTACATAAGCAACATTTCAATATCTCCAAAACTGCAATAGCTAACTTCATGAAATTTGGCATACACAATCTGTAAAATTCTGTGTAGACGCCCATCAAGTTACATTACGTCTACAGGGGGCGCTACAGGTGACACGGAAACATTCTATATGACTTTAAAGCCTATAACGTTTGAAGTATTCACCCAATCCTCATGAAACGTAGCAACCGTCATTATAATATGTTTGCGTACAATCATGCCAAGTTTCGTGAAATTCGGGCTGTAGGGGGCGCTACAACCACTACATGTTTATATCTCACAAACCACCACAGTAAACTGCTTGAAATTCGACAGTGATAATCTATAGATGACTCCTTACAAGCCCACCAAGTTTCGTGCAATACGGTCTATAGGGTGCGCTACTGGTGATTTATGCCTCTGTGTCCCGCTCGGGGACGACTACGCCACGGCATGGACCCCTTTATGATCGCGTGTGATCATCTAATTCATTATGTATATATTATTTATTGAAATTATTCCATGTATCCAAAGAAGGTCTTTGAAAAAGTGATGAACCGCCTGATAAACAATGAATTAATCAGATCTCAGCAGTGTTTTGTGAGGATGTTGCAGGCTAATCTAAGACTTTCTATCCTTGTTTTCTTTCTTTACAGTTCTATACACAACAGGGAATTTTGTGCATTACTCATAATCACACTCTTCTAAGATTTACTGCTACTGAAGCAATTACACTACAAAAAAAATTAATCAAGATTGCTAAATAATCATAATCATAATAATGACAATAATAACGATAATTAAAGCACTTAGAGCTCCCACACGTAATAGCTGTCAGCTCAGATTGACACCTCCACTGCACAGAAAGAATGAACAGTCTGTTCTCTTGCTCCCATGAATAGTACCGAAATGAACTTAAATCCATTTTTAATAGAATACAAATGCCACATATGATGGAACTCTTGAATGTTATTCTACTATTTAATCTAGCTCTTTTCTCTCTGCTGCCACGGTACAAAGCGCCCCACAGAAAGCCATCAATCACCGGCTTTAGACCTCCAAGCACACACCCCTGCCACTCCCATCTAACCGCTTTCAAAAAGCCAGATAGAAAGGTTGTCAAATCCTCAATCAGATCTTCTTTAATCCGCAATAATGACTCAGATAAGTATTAAATGTTGGGTGATCTGATTATAGATCTTTGCGAGGAGAAACGTTGACTGGTGTTCTCTGCCCCGCTAATCGGATCAAAGACAGGCCTCTCCCTTGGTTGAGTCAAGTCTCTCCCTCCTCCCCCAAGGCCCCCCTCACACCCTCTTCCCCTTTCCTTCCTTTGCCTCTAGCTGGGAATTTGGCCAGGGAACTTGGGCTTCCAAAGAGCAGATCCACACTTGCCCAGATCCTCAAACACTGGCTTGTTTTATTTATGGCTCGGGCTAAACGACAGTCTTTACCTTGGGGGCGTTCCCCTTATCTGTATCATTTGATGTCATTTGTCTACGTTTAAAATAAATCAAGATAAATAGTATCATCATCTGTCATGTGGTGGCAATGTTTGATGGGAATTAAACTGGAGAATTTATTGGTCATGTGGCGGGGCTGCTTCTGTGTGCACTTGCAGCATTTAAACATTCTAGCTAAGGTCTATTCAACGCACAATACATCAATAGCTGCAGTGAATCAAAAGATCGAGCTTTGTGCTCGTGTGTGCGTTCTGGTTCACTGACAATCAGACACATTGTGCCGATGGCTGTTGGCTTGGGAGATTGTTCTCAAATGATAGGTCATAAGTCTATTGACCAGTGACTCATATGATCTGAAAGAGGGCCTGACATGGGAACTAACGATGTACAAGGAAAGGCCTGTTTTGGCGATGTTGTGTGAGCACAGTGTGCGTGCCAAGCTGTCTATTTTGAAGTCAGGTCAGGACAAGCTTGCACTTCAGGCCTCTCCTAGTCACTGTGAGTCACTAAAATGTCTTGACAACAGACGGATAGACAAGGCTATCTGACAGCCAGGCAGAGAGACCGAAAGGCAAACAAACAGCAACACGAAAGTCACATGGGAAACGGGCAACGAGACAACATTTTCTAGATAGGCGACCAGGTATCCGCCAACAGACAAAGATCCCATTCAGGAAGATATTCAGATCCACCACACAAGCTACTGGAGCGCCGTATTTCAAGGGAAAGATGAAGATGTTCGGGGGAGTGACAGGGCTATTAAGTCTGCGGTCTGTGCTTTTCTCCTTGCCTCCGAGCAGCCCGTCCTGTGAACAAACCACAATGACACTCCATGAAGCTGCACGGAGCACCATTCGCCACAGTAGCTCATTTGAGAAACCAGGCCACAGAATCATTGTTCTATGTAGGCCACCATCCCTGATGTCNCTCCAGCTTTGAGTGGTTCTGCGACTTTGAGTGGTGGGAAAAACAATGCATTTTGGGAAGAGTCACCTGATCCTCAGGATGTTAGACATGCAGTTAGAAGTTTAATGTAGTTTAGTTGGATTTACAGAGTTTCTTGAAGACGTTCCAAGCAGCTTCTACTTCAGTTTCAGCTCTTAACCTTGGCAGCGGTCCATCTAATCCTACAGTTAAGTTGTTAAACATTTACAAGTGCTCTAGTGCAAAACATTTAATCACCGCTTATTTCTTGGTGCACGGCTGCAGAGAATACTTTGTCGTAGGCTATTTTACAAATAAAGTGCATGACTGAAACTTCATATAAAAGTGAAGCATCATCAGGCATTGTTTGTGGTAGCACATGTCCAGCAGTGAAGACTGTTCCCTGTGCCGTGTTTGCATTGCACACCGCTGTGCATAATTACTAGCAACAATAAATGTCCTTCTGCTGTGAGAAAAAATAAAAAGAAGCAGCAGCTAAAACTACTGTGCAACTTTCTGTTTACATGTTAAATTAAACTTAAAATGATCCATAATAACATAATAAATGCAGAAACTATTAAATACAGCAAACCCTGAATTGTGCGCACCGCCGACTACTTGTTGCAGTGTTTGCACAGAACAGGATCAGCGTCCAAGCCTTCCTAGCTTCCTTTAAATTCTTTTATGATGGTATAATCATTTTCACTGGAACACCAATAAAAACCTTTCCGGGAAGACGGTCCATTTGGACTCAGTCAAACTGGGCCACTTGATCTCTGTCAAAGCAAAAGATAAAAACAACAGCATTTAAAAGACTTTGAGACAGTTCACTGCTGAAAAACTCTAAATGCTCCTGAATTTGTCATGGTTTAGCACTTGTTAGCGTGACAGCGCGCGGCTGACTGGTCACACAATGACCCTGAAACAAGCTCAGTGGTGTAAAATTAAAAATAAATAAATAAATAAAAAGCATTAGTCCTCTCACTGCAGGGACAGTGGGCAGATTGTTTGAGGATTTATGTTCCACCCGGGCAAAATCAAAGCGTTCTTCACAGATAGATCGGCGAGAACCACGCCAAATTACTCTTCACCATAGCTGCAAAAGGGGAATTACACGCAGGGTGGCTTTGGAACTGATGCGCACATCAGATGCTAAGAGGGCAATCAAGACAGAAACACTTGCACACAGCGATAAAAGTATGCACATGACACAAAAAAAGCTTTGTTTAGTTGATTTTTTTTTTAAGTATTACACATAACAGAAGTGCACAAACATAAGTTGTAATTGCATTTTAATCTAAACAATTTACAAAAAGCACAGAAAAAAATTGTAGTGCCTTTTTAAAGAGTTCCAAATCTTTTTGTGAGAGCAGCTTTATTGCAGTGCCCTGACAGGTAAATGCACAAGATGTGTAAAGGAATGTTTCTGTCTTTCACTTGGTACTTTTCTGTCAGTCTAAGCCCTCTTTCAGGCCTGGACTGAAAGAGGGCTTTTCATAGTTTCTTCTATGAAAAAAGAAAAGAAAACCTAAATGCTTGTCAAATCTTCACCCCTGAACTTGGACGTGCAGCACTTCTTCGCCCTCCTTCCTGTCTGTCTGTCTGCTGTTCTCTGCTTCCTTCACTCGCTTTGTCTGCAACCTTAACATTTCCCCCTAAGAGCTTGTGCCTGTTGACTTCGCAGCTTCAGTGATTTTTGGGTTTTCTGGCTGCACTTTAAACTCCGGGAACTCTGTCTTGCTCTTTTTAGGCCCGTGTTGTTTTAGAGCCTTTTGTGCGTTTCAAAAACACCAGATTTACTCAAACATGCCCGCGCCTCCAACGTTTATCCAACCTATATTCATCTTTTGTGTTATCGGTCATCAGAACCACCTGCAGCATGACATCAGACATTCAGTTCACAAAAGAGAAGCTCCATTTGATTTTGAGCTAAGTTGTTATTTTTCATTTTGACGTGGCCCTTGGCATGTGGTTTTAGCTCGATGTGAAAGTGTAAACTCAGTTTTATTGCACTGGATCATTAAACCTGCCATTACCTAAATTTCCCCTTGGGGATCAATAAAGTCCTATCTTAAAACACATCTACTAAATCAGCAAACATAATTATCCGTTTAAGCGGCGGTGTTTGCTGACATATGATTTAAGAATCACACTTAAGGCAGCGGGAATCTTATCTCATCTAATTTTGGAGCTGTCCAAATATTTAAACATATTATGATTTGTCCTGTTTCCTGAGCCGCTGAAACGCATCAGGGTGAGTGGGACGAAGCTCCTCCACTGTCCTCCTTCACTGGAAGGAGTCATTAGAAAGAGCTGGCCTGTGCTGAAAGGCTAGATGGTTATCCTCCAAGAGTGAGATGAAGGCGAAGGGGCAGGGGGGAGGAAAAAGAGAGCTGAGAGGAAGGCCACTGGGAGACAGATAGGGCACTGGCTCTTGCTGAAAGGGTAGATGGTTATCCCTCAAGCCAGGGAGGGAGGGAGGGAGAAGGAGGAAGGAGGAAGGAAGAAGGAGGAGAGGCTGGGGATAGAAAAATAAATTGAAATTTTGCAGAGAAGGAATGAGGGCAGGGAGAACGAGAAGGGGTGAGACAGTAAGAGATGGTAAGGAAGAGAAACGGACTGAAGGGTTCTCCATTGGTATTCATCCCGCTCATCTGCAGCTCTATGTTCCATCTGGAGCCCTGACACCAGTTCAAAACACGCACTCAACATCAATGTCCAACTCCTAAATTAATAATTCAAGGAGATGTAAGCCACTAAATTCTCCGAGATTGCAATGTGCAATTTATTTCATTTGTTCGTAAACGGTTAAAAGAAAGCCTCGCCAAGAATGAGATGACAGAGTGGCTGCAGGCAATTTGTGAAAACACAGGCAGACAGACAAAACACGAGGAAACCGAGACAGCTTTAAAAACAAATGATGCAAATACAGAAAACACAAAGTTTAAATCTGAAGAGAAAATCCAAACCACTCTCAGTATTATAAATGGTATTAATGGTAAATTGATTACCTCTTTTTTCTATCAATCAAATAGTCGTTAGGTCCATGAAACTAAACTCAACGCGACAACGCCAGATGCTCTTTGTCTGATCTTCAATTAATCAACACAATCCCAAATTTTCTTTTCTTCTTCAAAACTTATAATCCATCACATGTTTGACATTCTTGCTTGAAAAAGGGCCTGAACAGTTTTATTAATTACAGAGAAAGCTGCGGCGGCAGTCAGTTAGCTTCCTGCAAAGACCGAGGACAGGAAGTTAACACAATCTATCTATTAGCACATTTAAAGCTTACTGATTGGGCACAAAGGCACTTTATGAGGTGCACTCACTAAGGTAAACCTTAATAATCCGTGTTTTTAATTAAACCTTATGACCGAATCAGCCTACCTGTTTTTTTTTTTTTTTTACTAGATTTATGCTAAGTTAAGCTAACCAGATGCTAGCTTTAGCTTCATTCTTAGTGTTCGAGGTGGCATAGTGCAGCTTATGGGCTTATTTCCCAAAATTGTTCCATCAATATTGCAGAATAGAAGACACAGTCAGTTTAGAAATGGAGGTGTTAAACTATTCAGGACATTCTGAAAAGAGAGAATGAGCAAGTGCAAAGATTCGAAAATGTCCCTAATGTGCTGTCTTTATTTCTTTCTTTCTTTTATTTTTGAAAAGGCTCTGAAAGCTTCTTTTTCTATGCGCTTACGTCTTCTCGCTCATATCTTTCTCTGTCTCAGGTTAGATGAGTTTGTTTCTTTTTTTTATGCAGAAGCAAACTCTATGAGGTGTATGACTTTCGGTTCACTTCATACAGATTTTCCTGCGCTGTATTATTCAAAAGGAATGCAGCGCCTTGTTATTGTGCCTCCTCTTTCAGGTTAGGTTTCCACCACCTGTTCTTCCCACTCTTCCGCCTCCTCGTCCAGCTGTGAGAAGGTGTTTTGAATGCTCCAAAGAACGACTGGACTTGAATGTATGGACCTAAGCCAGCTCTCGCCTGACATCATGTACCCTTTCCCTGCATCGCAGCCTCCTACAAAGCCCACCATTGTGTAGCCCAGCCTGTGCCCTCCACCCATGCCCATCAACCCACCCAAATCCCACTGTACTGGCATCAGTCAACGGACAAAAAGCACTTCTAATTAACTTCAAATCTGTCAGCTATCACTGAGCTGTGCCAAAGCAGGCATGTCAGGTCTGGCCCCATTTGATGTCATGGAGATTTTTTTTTTTTTTTTTCAAAAATTTAAAAGAAGCCCAAAGAAAAAAGGAAAAAATAAATATCATAAAATAGGACTTTTATCTGCCACATGCACATCTTTGTGCAGTTGTACAGCAGGGATTCTGTGTCCTTGTGTTTGTCTGTGTCCTTAAGGTTTTGTGTACAGTCAGTACATGCACAGGTCTGGCATCTCCACTCTCTGACAAACAGAAGACAATGGCAAATATTTAAATATTAAAAGCGGCATCTAAAATATCACATTTTGTACTTTAACTTTATCATTTTTTTCAAGGTTATCATTTTTATGCTCTGAGAACACCTGGTACGTGTTTTGGAAAGAAACACTGTGAAAGATAGTCTGTCTTGGAATGCCATGCTGATAACAAATATAGATACTGTATCTGCTTGATGGATTTGTGATGGCATCTCTGACCGACTGTACTGTAGATGAAGAATGATATTTCCGCAAAATGTCATCTATAAAATCCAGCCGAAAGCGAAGGAAGTGGGCTTAGTCTAAATGGAAATGTACCATTCTGTGCTCTTAATACTAACCCTTGATATTAATGTTAATGTGTAAAGTTATTTTGATTGCCATTGACATTGGAGGTGAAAATGTAAAAAGGTGAGCTTGGAAACAACATTTTTTTCTGTCTTTACAAATGGTAACTGCAAGCAAAGCTGAGATTTGGGTAGAAAGTTGTGACAATAGGAGAAGTGAGATTCGTTGACTTTACCAGCTGTTTGAACATTGCTGTCACCAAAGTCTGTATAAAGAGCAGGTTTCTTTTCACCTATTAAAAAGGAAGATAGATAGGAGAGGGGAGAGAGGCAGGGTGTTTCTTTTGCTGCAGAGCAGCATCACTTCAGAGAGTCAGTGAACATCAAAGCCGGCCCTGGGCTAGAAATAAGGGAAGAGAGACGAGGACGATATGGAACTCACAAACATTGGTCTCTCTACCAAGAATCCTTGGTAAGGGAAGTAAAAAGACAGGGAGTGTGTGAAACAAAAGGGAAATGGAGTAAAAAAAGAGAGGGTCTTTTTTTTACTTCAGAGAATGGAGTATGAATTTGACAGTCTTATTAAGGTGGCTGTCTCCAGACAGCACGATAGGTTCCCTTTACAGAGTACAATAATAACGACAGGGGTAGTCGCCAGTTAACTGCCAGGGCAGATGTCTGTATTGCCCAACGCTGCCGCAGCACACAAGCAAGGCCTTTATGAGAGCTACAGGATGGTTAAATGCAAGGACAGACCATAAAAGCGGATATCTCCCTCCTCCCCGCACACACTCTGCTGCTACACACAGGCCACAGAAACACCTACAGGTGCAATAAAAATCCTAAACCGCAACATATTCTGTTTGCCAAACAAGGCAGGGACAATATAACGCTGACAAAAAGGCAGACGCCTCCGAATCATCTCTGAAAGTCCACAAGGACACAAAGAGGCAAACTGAACAGACTTGAATTGCGTCCATCCATTTCCTCTTTACCGACCCACAAAAAAAAAAAAAAAATTAATTAACAGCTCTCTACTGCGAGAGTGAAGTGATTATTTCAATTTGGATGGACTTTGCAGCAGTTAAGGGGACAGTTAGCCATCTGAGCCCGGTGCTGTGGATGTGTTTCACTGGGCTACAGATGGGGTCGTATGCCAAGGATTCATTGGGGCGCTGGGTTTGTGGGGAAATTTGGAGTGTTCCATTACCAGGGAGCTTAATTAAAAGAGTTAGGGATGCAAACTGTGAGTCGACGATGAATAGTCAGAGAGTGGAACTTTCCTTGGATTTCATTTTTCTGTCTGAGCGGTCTTACAACATAGACCGGTCACAGAGAGGGCAAGAAACTGTTCCCATTTTTTTAATCTCATCGGGATCAAAACCTCTAAACAACTATAAGAGCATAACAGTTACAAAGCAAACATGCACATTCTCGGGATACTTTGTATGTGGAGAAAAACTAATGTGCAGAAATTACTAATACTGTGCCATGACATATTTATACAGAAACATTTCCTCAGGTCAAAAGCTCGGCCATCATTTTTAGGGAAATAAAAACAAAAATACACAACGCTCTTTACAAAAATAACCAACAGACAATCGCTCATCTTTAAGGTCAAAATGTTCCCGATTGAAATAAACACGGCTCTGTTTGAGTGCGGACCGACAGAGACGGCAGTGTTCTCTCTTGTTTTTCCCTTTAGCGTCGCAATTACACGCCGACTCCTCGTTTAACAGCGTACAAACACATAAAGGAAATGACTGTAGGTATTTCTGTTGCACTCTGATCATGAGCAACTTGTGCTCCAAGTGCGATTAGTGAAACGCAGTAGAGCAAAAACACTGCTTGGAGATATGATATGGGAACACTGTAAATAGTTTCTAAATTTGTTTGCATTTCACTTCAACAGATACACCAGTTGATGATCTGGTTACAGTGAAATGTTCTTCTGGGAAACCAGAGTCCTGGCATTTATGTGGATGTTACTTTAATACTTACCTCCACCTGAAGATTGTTGAAGACCAAGCTCATGGCGGTGGCAACAGCAAAGGGTTGTTCCTTACAACCTGGTGCCCAGATAAGTTATGTAGAGTCATCCACTAATTAATTTGATGTAAAAAAAAATACATGCCACATCAGACCAGGCCATCTTCTTCCATTGCTATTGGATGCTCACTGTACCCATTGTAGAGGCTTTCGGTAGTGGACAGGGGTCAGCATGGGAACCCTGATTGGTCTTCAGCTACACAGTCTTATACACAACACATTTTGGTGTACCCTGAGGTACAGTAGCTCATCTGTTTGCTCAGACCACCCGGGGCCAGCCTCTGCTCATGCATCACTGAGCCTTGGCCACCCATGACCCCGTCACTGGTCCACCCCTTTCTTGGACCAATTTTGATAGGAACTGACCACTGCAGACAAGGAACATCCAACAAGAGGTGTAATTTTGGAGATGTTATGACCCAGGCAGTCGTCTAGCCATAAAAGATTGTGCCCCTGTTAAAGCTCCTCAGATCCTTCCACATGAGCATTTTTCTTGCATCAACACGTCAGCTTTAAAGGATGAAATGTTCACTTGCTGCCTGATGTACAAGAGCCACGACAACCAGATCATTGTCGTTAATTACTTCACCCGTGATTATGACCAGGGGGGTCGTAATGTTATGGCTGGTCAGTGTATATTCTTAATGCGTGTCTGGAATAATTTGAGAAAGGAAGATGTTTCTTTCATACTTCCCCCCTCCAACAAAATGACATGAAGGCTGATGACAGTAGGCAGAAATGAAATAATAATCACCTGACAATGAAAATTTGAGCATGGTCCATGGTAAGAACTATTTATAGCAGGGTAATGGTGCATTAGGCACCGTGTTCCCGGGAGAGAAGGGACCTAGCTACAATTTGCAAAATGGGCAATGCAGGGGTTGGAGGGTTGAAACAGTTAAAACTGTCTCTTCTAACAACCGCTGCATGACATTTAGCTACGGCAGAGCTGGTGGGCCGCCGCACAGAATAACTTTCCATGTCTGTTTCAGAGAAGCAAAGTGAAAGTCAGAAAGCAGAGTGCTTTCAGAAAAGGTAACAAGATGGTGAAAGCAGGGGTCGGGGGAATATTGTAGCTACACTGAGAACGCTCCTTATCAGAAGGATGAAAGTGGTTTCCTATCACAATGGAGGAATGTCCTTGGAGGATTGCCTGAGATACATTTAACATCCATTCAAGTTATACTGCCCATCTACTTCAGAAAAAGTGCGCCTAACATAATAATAGGTGTTATTCACGGCTGATACACAGGAGAATCTACATGTAGATCGTTGGTATGGGGTCGGCCCTTATAATATGCTGTGAGTATCAGTGATAGAGAACAGTGGCATAGATTATGGTTTAGCTAGGCAAATAAATACACCACCAAATGACAACCCAATGGCACTCTCCAAGTGAGCTTAAATTAGGCAACAGTTGCTAAATAGAGTTTAAGTGAATCCCCCTGTGCTTGATTATGCACTTCTTTGCACCTTGGACGGAGACACAGTCAAAAATCTAAAAGTAATTCAGTTAAAATGACATGAGAAGAAAGCAAGTCTTCAAGTTTGAGAAGCTGTGGCCAGCAAATTAGTGTTACTAGTATAGTAAACCGTGTTTTTTTGCTTTCTAAATAATGTCATACAATTGTCTGATTGGCAAAGTTGTTAATCTTTTCTTAATTCACTCTTGGACTATTCATTTCAGTGTTGTGCTTAACAAAATTAAGCGTAAGTGGTTCCTATAATCTGCAGATTACCTTCCCACTAGTCGAAAGGTGCTCTTCCCAAAGTGTGTGCTGAAATGCCTCTGAAATTTTTCAGACATCCACGTTGTGGTGTACATAAAACAAAGCTAAACGAAAGCACATTCTACTTGTCAAGTTTTCTTGGAGATGTTTCACTATAAACCATGCAGCTTCAGTTCAGAATGGTTAAATCTTAGTAAAAGGATTTTTGTAAAACATAAATAAGCTGTTATTCAAGTCATACTGGCTAGACAATGTTGTACAGCTATGCAACTTCAGCATGGAGACATATATATTTCTTTGAATATCTTGTTTTTCATGACTCCTGGATCCTGATCTATGAATGTACACCAGCATAGACTGTATATAAATATGGACAATACGTCCCCACTTCCTTGCATTGCCTAAACTGACACTATTTTACCAGAGATACAGGCAGAGCCATCTTGCTAGTTTGGATCCAGAGTCGGCGCAATATTGTCCGAGGGTGGAGTCACGCAGAGCTGCATTATCGATGACCCGCTCCCACACTTCCACCAGACTCAGAAGCGCGTTTGTTTAATTAATACTGCACTCTACTCTACCTCCATCAGTTACAAAAAATGTTGGATTATACATTATATATATATATATATATATATTGTTCCTACTCTAGTACCACTTTACAGAGCAGTTGTCATGGCAGCTGGTGGTCATCATGAGGTCACATCCTGTTTCTATAGCGTGAAATTACTAAAACGAAATTTACCAGAACAATGGACACTTGAACATGCATCAGCATTATATTAGCTACTTAAAATAAAAGAAATAATTCTTAAAAAAAAAATAAAAAATGATTTGACGTGTGTTTTAGTGTTTCAGTTTGGTCCCATCCACTAACATATAGGAGGTGGAGCTTATGACCTATACTGCAGCCAGGGGGGAGCTCTACTTGCTTTGGCTTCACTTTTGAGGAACTGTTCAGCTGTCCATCTTTATTTACAGTCTACGTGCACAACTGAAAACTGAGGGCCAGCGAGGAAGTGTGTCTGCATAAGCGTGTGAGTACCACAGCATACTGTCCTATTTCAGGGGTCATCACACCCTTCAGTGCTGCTCCTGCCCCAGCAAGCTCTGACTAAACACAGACAATGGCAAATGATTTAAGCTCCCCATCACCTCAATGTCACTGGCCACTTTGCCATCCTCTGACTGCCTCCGCACCCTGCGGGCGTGCATCTCCGCCTCAATGGGTGACTCCGGAGTTAGCCGCTGCTCCGCTGCCAGTCACATGAATTCTGTTTTTGTGCCCCCCCCCCCCTCGCATCCACCCAGCAACGTGGCACCGTTAATAAGAATTTAATCTTATTGGGCTGCAAAAGCATGAAAGATAATAATCAAGTCAATTATAAGAAATTGAGGGCAGAGATATGTTTGCAGAAGCAATTTGTGATTGATTTTACTTTAACGAGTATGCCTCACTGCTGGTGCACAGTTGGATGAACACGCACACACACACAGACGCAGATATACACTGAAAGACACATTTATGTAACGGCTGAACGACCTGAGCCACAGCAGTCACAGGAGACAGTAGAATCCGCTCCGTGTCCAAGGCATAAACAACAGCCACTGACGTCACCCAAAATCAACAGGGCCAGGGCCTGAGAAAGCCGGCCAGCCAATTTATATAACTACGCGGGGGAAAAAAAAGAAAAGAAAAAAAGAGAGAGAGTCTTTGGGAAAAGTGCGACAGCTGTGCTTAATCAAGGCAACTAAGCCAAGAAAGATGTGAAGGGACACAGAAAGGCTGGGAGAAGGTGAAGAAAGCTGAATAGATGAAGAGGGAGCGAGAGGGAAGAGAGAGGAAGACCGAGGAAAGTCTCAATTACAAACTCATATCTCAAAACACTGGCAGCCCGAAAGAGGGATGGAGGATTTAAGAAAAGAGTGGCTGTTGCTGTAAGAGTTCGCCCTAGCGAGAGCACAACCCTCTTAACAAAACAACCCCAGTATGGAACGTCAAAACTTTTCTTTTTGTGTCATCACCACCTTTCAAAGAAGAGCAACATTTGCCAGAACCAAGAAAAGTATGTTGCTGCTGCCCTTTACCAACTTACAAAGGTGAGAAATGCTTACTTTTCTGTTTAGTTTATATGTTTAAGAAGAAGAAGATAAGTCCATGTGCTTTCCAATATGCTTTTTCTCAATGTAAGGTGAAAGAAAGTAGAAGGACAATATGGTATGAGACAAAATCCTCCTGGGAAACCCACACCGGTCCCACTTACCTTGGTACACTCCATCCAGTCCTCTAGGCCCTGGCCATTCATCAGTAGACATCACATGACACACAAGAAGCATTCATCCTGAGCCGCAGTCTCTTCTGCCCAAAAGGATTTGTGATTCAATTTGACTGAGTGATGCCCTGGGCCCCAGAGCTGGAGCTGAGGCTGCTGCTGGGGTCTGCTGGGAACGTAAGGTGCAGGAGGACACACACGGGGGGGCAGACTGTGTGACGGAGGCGCCACCGCTGCTCCTGCTTCACAACTAAATTTACCGACATACCGTCAATGTTTGATAGAGGACCCCGGCAGAAAGACACACAGACATGAATGTGCCGCTAACAGAATCATGTGGCACGCAACCTACGCGTTTGGGAGACGGTGAAAAATGTAGAGTGCATTAAGGGCGCTGGGAAATGAAAACAAAGACACGCGAAAACAAAGAACAACAGAAAGAAACAAAAAGCGCCTTTTATCCGCCTTTTTGCGTCATCTCCTTCATCATCTGCTTTTATCTCAGCAGGACGGTAGCAAGAGCATGAAAGATTCAAGGAGAAGGCTTTTAGTTTAAACCAGATCTCGGGCCCAGAGACGCAGACGAGGAGCGAAGCTGAGAGATACTAGACTATCTCTGACAAAGCATACTGTTAGAATCACCAATAAAGTCAGGGAATACAAATGGCGCGAGACAGTTGTACGTGCTGTAGCTCCCCTCAAGGCGTCTAATATGACACCGCTGAGTCAGGGATTCGGGCTGAAATAGATTGCTGCGAGATGCTACACTTTCTGTACAGCATCCCCATCAGTAAGCTGCGGGTCTCCGCAGGAAATTTCCCAGTAGGTGCCAGGATTTTGTCTTAGCATGCAACTATTTAAATGAGATCGCTGTATTGTAGTTTTCCGATGATTGGAAAACAATGCGTCTCAGATGCTCCTAGGATACTGCTACGGTCAAGCTTTCATCATGTGCTTGTTATATTAGTGTGGCTCATTTCTGTCTCAGGCAACAGAGAATGCTGCTGAATGACAACAGCACAGCACAACAGTAGCTCTTCTCTCTTAAAAACAACTTTAGAATTCGTATTTATACTCATTCAAGCGCAGTTTATAGCATTTTCTGCTTCACACACAAAGCTCTTGCTATAACTTTTACATGCAACCCTTCAAAAGCTGCAAGTTACATGTTCTTTGTCACCTTGTCTGCTGGAATAACCGCGAGATAAGCAAGTGAAAACATTATGTAAAAACGTGTCTTATGTGCGCAGTTACCAGAATAAGTAAGCAGGACGAGAGGCACCTTAAAGTAATGCAGCAAGACACTCACGAAGATTAACCGCATTTTTTATGGATTTAAATACACACACACACACACACACTCCCTCTATACATATTATATTATATGCTTTGAATACACGAGTCAGCCAGCCGTGCACTAAGCTTTGGTTGACAGAGTTCATTTGGAAGATGTAAAATATTTATGAGAGAAGACTCTGCGGGGAAGGAAAGAAGAGAT
This sequence comes from Chelon auratus, assembly GCA_030220025.1. NCBI lineage: Eukaryota > Metazoa > Chordata > Actinopteri > Mugiliformes > Mugilidae > Chelon > Chelon auratus. Next base: position 3,910 of record JASGAT010350459.1, on the reverse strand, counting down.
GAAAATAGCGAGGGAGAAATGGAGAGAAAGCAAATAACGAGACGGGACGAAGCGGGTGATGAGTTGGCCTAACTGAAGAGTCCCGCGTTACAGCTGAACAGGAGAACTGCCGGCTAAATAAGTCATTGTCATTTCGAGTTCATTTGCTTGCTGTTTGCCATCCCCTCCTGGGAGGAGGGAGATAGGGGGAAAGCGTACGTAGATATACTTGCACAGTGCAGTATTGATACCCTTGCTACTACCCCCTGTCCCCTTATGAACAATGGAATATACACTATAGTCGTCTAAAGTGCGTCTTGAGTTTTACGTTTGCACGTTTAATTCCCCTTGCAGGAATAAATATGCAGCCAAACGTAGTCACAAGTTTACCAAAAAAATCTAACGCTCCACACTTAAAGTACATGTTCCAGTCTTTCTTTCTTTCGTAAGTGGACAAACACAACTAGAAACTTGGTGTCACTTTTGGAACAAAAAGCCTGAGCATAACCGCCCTCTGGGGAGATCACTCAAGAACTACCTAGCTTTAGTTCTGTCTGTCTGTCTGTTGACGTAATATCCTGCCGGTGGTTGGTATGGTTACGCCACTTGGTTCTGCGCGGCGTACAAATGCGTCCCGTTCGGCCTGAATAAAACCAGGCTTTGTTCCATTTTTAGGATACAACGTCAAGAGGTGCTGTTACGTGCTTTCTTTCAGTGGCAGTCACCGGTGCTGCATTCATGTGTTTTCTCCAAACAATTAGGTTACTAAAGGCCCCTCTTCTGCACGCAGGCAAAAACGAAAAGATTGCAAACTTGCAAATGAAGGAGTTCTTTCTCCAACTGTTATAGGGACTATGAAGAAGTGCAGCCTGAATGTTAGGTAGTTTTCCAGATACTCTTCTGATAAGTGACGCACAATTTAAAATTGACAATAAGGAGATGCTCAAGGGAGTGAGGATGGATAGAAAGAGGTCTAACATGGAGAGAGAGCGAGAGGAGATAATGAAGGGCGGTGGGATGAAAATAAAGCTTTAGGCAATAAAAAGCTAATCCTGTACCAGAAAACAGGATGACAATTGACAGTAATTACATATTTCCCCCTGTAATTATGAGCTTTTTTTTTATGCGACCCGCTTCTCTAAAGGCCTTAGTAATCCTCTGGTCATTCCCGCTCCTGCGTCTTTAGACAGTCACTCCACCTCCAGATCTAAATAGCAGGGGCTGGTCAAACCAAATAAGCAAACCACCGTGAACTACGGGGGCTTTCCTTAGCCACAAATAACGCTGGAGAAATGATGTCACATAAAACCCGATCTCAGTGTCTAATTACAGAAGAATGTGCTCGGGAAGGACAAAATCCGACAGGAAACTCGGAAAGAACGGAAGAAGTCTGTTCACCGCAAGCGGGGAGAGGGATGTGTAAGGAGTAGGCAGCGCACAGACCCAGCGACTCAGTCGGGTGTTCTGGTCGCTACAAGAACTAATGCTGCTGAAGGAGCTGGCTTCTGTGCAGTTTAAAGCAATTATGCAGTGGAGATCTTAAAAACAATTTAACCGGACGGAGAGGGCGACATAAGCACTACGCAACCTGGAAAAATAGGCTAGGCTAAGAAGATGATGACGCAACACAAATATTTCACTGTAATTACATTTGAACTGAAAGGGAAGTTGGGAGACATATAGTGCATGTGAGAAATGTGAGAAAATGGATTTAAGGGGAGATTTATAAATTAATCTAAAAAGATGCTGCAATATTTTACAAAATCTATAATAACACCTAACAATTCTTGTTATAGGGGCATCACATTAAGGATTAATTAGTTGTGTTCCCACGTTATTCCTGCGTCTGCCTCCCAAAGCCCTGGGGAGAAAGAGGTCCTAAGATGCACTGATCTTCAGCTCCGTAGACGGTAAACACTGTCTCAGTAGTTTCTCATCATATTCTCAAAACATGTGTGTTTAATTTTCAGGCTACGAAATGCATCTTAAAGTTAGATCACACCAATATGGAGCCGTGAGAAATCACAGACACGTAGCAGAAACAAACGAGCAACGTTTCCGCAGAGCATCTGTGAGCATGCAGTAAATTTGTCATGAAAAATAAATGATTTCACAACTTCCCCTGCACAGGCAGAGGGGGAAACAATGCGAGAGAGATAAAGCCTCAAATGCGGAGACGACTCCGCGGAGAGAGAAAGTAGGCAGTAGGAGGAAATAATTAAGATAGTAGAAAGTAGTGTGAAACTGTTTATCTTCGGAAAATTCGAGAAAACCTTGGGGAGGAATGTCAAGCAGCAAGACGGCAACAATGTGCTTGCCTACAGCTAAAAACAGAAAAAGAATCTCCAGAATTATCAATTAAAACTGGAGAGTTAAAGGCTGGATAAAGCTGAACAGAAAGTGACAACTCTTCTGCATCCAGAGAAACATGCTTCTAGTTCGGAAGGGATTTGGGAGAATAATGTTTACACCTCAGGGGAGAGGAGGGGAAACTGGAGACAAAGAAGATATTCGCTAGTCTCAAGACACCTGGGATACACAAATCCACAAGCACATGCACTTTCTCGAGGCTTGGTCACTTTCAGTTCACTTTCTGCACACATATTCCTGCGCTGTTTTATTCTGCAAAGATGTCCGCTGTAGCGTCTTTAGCAGCAGAGCCGAATGTATTGCATGGTGTGGAGGCAAGAGGCGTGTGTACTGTTGCACCTCTGTGTCCTATCTTTATTAAATCTTCAGTGTGTGTGCGAGGTGTCAACGTGCCGAGGTGCCGGACACACTTCAAGCATTCACACGATTTTATCGGCATCTTCTATCTTTTTATTCAGAAGCCCAATCTCTCATCTCCTCAATTCTCATTTCCTCTTCTTTTTTTCTCTGTACCGGAGATATGAGCCTATAATCTGTCACCATCAGAGAATAACGTCTATTCTGGAAATTATACAGAGTATAAACAACTGGATTTGATCCAGAGGAAGCGCTGAAGAGCGCGGCCATAGGCTTTACAAAAGACAGACGGAAGGAAAATAGCCACGGAAGACACGGAAAAGCATTTCTCAGTCGGGAGGCCCCAGATACGGCTGACCCTAGAGTGTGAACTGAAAAGAAAATACGCATTTAATGATTGGCAATTATTGATCAACAGCTATGACGACAACGAATTAAGCATCAGTCATTTGTCAAGCTAAAATACCAAGAGAGCTAAAGACAAAAAAAGCTAAAAAAAATAAGACTGCATTTTTTTCTGATCAATTAATCTACTGCTAAGTCCAAGACAGATGAGATAATGTCTTGATGACCAAACATGGAAAACCTCAGTTGATATGTGTCCATCATCTAATTTATGAACCAACAAAGCAAAAAAACACTGGTTATGTTACATTTAACCTTTAATAAAAATATATATATATATGTATGGCTAGAGAGTGACCTTTTGACCTTCTAAAAATACCCAAATAAGCAGTCCACCAAGCTAAACCTGTGACTTGAATCAGTGCAGTGCGAACATCCAACACATCTCCGCGCCTGTGGACCGGCTGAATTTGTTGCCATAGCGCCATAGCCACTGGATTTCCCCCGTGGGACGTGTCTTAGCCAGAGAGCGAACGTCTCCCAACAAATATTCTGGTCCACAGCTGCGGACAGCGCGTATGTGTGTGTTGGTACAGGGCGTGTCGGCGTGTAAAATTCAAACGCCGTGCGGCCGCTTAAAATGGTAGTGGCCGTCCTGGTTTGGGTCTGTACCATCTGTCAAGCAGCGGGAGGGCAAGGCGGGCAGCGGGACAAATAGCAAAGCCACGCTGAGGCTGCACAGCCCGTTCCCTGTCACCTCAAATACTCACCTAGTTTACAAAAAGCGCCGCTGGAGGGGACGTGAACCACAACTGCTTGGCGTGGCAAAGATACACTTTGACATAACGGAAGAAAGGGC
>JASGAT010350457.1:0-12078 GCA_030220025.1 Chelon auratus | reverse complement strand
TTGCACCCTTTCGAGCACCTTAAACATGAATGCTTTTTGCTGCTTTTAAATTTGAATTTTGATAGTTTGGCCATTTCTTTGTGACATGTTTTGTCAAAGCAACTTTTTTATTCTCTCACAAAGTGGGGCACAAAGATTATTTGCTCGAATACACCGAACAGGCATAATATTATGACCACCTTCCTAATAGATCTCCTTAGTATGGGGAGACCTACATGGGGGCTTTAAAAAAATGGGCATGGGCCTTCTGAGGATGTCCTGTGGTGTCTGGCAACAGAATGTTAGTGGGGGTCTTTGGGTCCTATGGGCTGAGGGGAGGGGTCTCTGTGGATCATCTCACAGATACTTGATCAGTTTGGAATCTAGTGAATTTGGAGGCCAGGTCAACACCTTGTGCTGTTCTTCATGTTTTTTAGTTGTTCCTAAACCGTGTTTGTGTGTGTGTGTGTGTGTGGTGCTACATGTCTAAGTAACATCCACGCGAATACCAGGTCCAAAAGTTTCCCATCAGAACATTGTATTGTCACAAGATGGTCAATGTCATTAACTTCTGCCAGTGGTCATAATGTTTTGCCTGATCCGTGTACATTTCATGTTAAAATGTCCACGTTGAGTGTTGGGGTTAAAGTAGTTCCCAAAACGTAAATGCATAATAATAGACAATAAATCTGTTTACTGTAAGTGCAAAACAACCTGTTATCAAGTTATTACTATGCTTAACTGACCTGATGTGTTTATGTTTCTTAACTGTAAGAGACCAGCTAGAGGATTGTTAGGTCACCTTGACTGCTGCACTGTCCACATTATCCAGTCGCTCCTGTGACTCCTCTTCCTCCTCCGGAGAGCTGGATGTTATGGTTGCTGTGTGTAAAACTTGCCCCGGCGCATTTGCTGGACTCTGCACTAACTGTACGTAAATAGTAGGAGGCTGGGTTTCCAGTTTTGCTAGAAGGTCTGACTCCAGGATCTCTTCCACCGCCTGGTCTAGCCGATGCTCCAGCTCGCCCCCAGACAGAGGCTGCCACTCCCGCTCTACAACGTCCAACACGGCTCTGCCCGCCGATAAAACACACTCACTGACATCCATTTTTTACTGGGGAAGGACACACCTGACTCTTTCAGTCCATGTTACTATTACAGACTACGGCTACGACAGGGGCTGTCACAAGAGCTGCGAACTGAGCTGCTAGCCCAATGCTAATCTAGCCGGTTAGCTATCTGCTGCCTTCAAATGCTGTCGGAAAGTTGGACGAGGTAGAGGAACGGCGAGCACACAACACTTGTAGATTGCTGACGTAATCCACGATTAGTTCGTTTGTTAAATGATCAATCAGTCGACAGAAAACTAGCAGGGAGCTGCTTTTATTCATATTTTAACGTTATCAATAAAAATCCCCAAAATGGAAGTCTTTGCGGCTTAATTATAATTTGAAACTTTGTTGCTCTGGGTGTAATTTTGTAGTAAACGGATTCGTTAGTTCCTATCTCGGAAATCCTTGTCATTTATTTTGCACAGTGTATAGTTCTTCCAATGTAACATGATGAAAACTGGTTGCCTCTAAATCCAATGCTCAACAAACTCGGTAGAAATGACCTGGTTTAGGTAGGACCTTTTAGGTTGAAGTCATTTAAATTAGGTCATTGCTGCAGTCTGTCATGGACATCTGTACTAAGTTCAGTTCAGCATTATAGATACAAGACTGCACTCAAAAAAGTTGGATGAATTCACTATTGTATTAAATTTGACACAATATACTTAAAAAACAAACAAAAAAAAGAAATCGATAAAATAATTTCCTGTATTTTTTCGATTGTGTCCACATGTACAGAATCAACAAGTCTCCACTGGCTATTTAAGGATATCTTAAAAAACAAAGTACCAGAGTGCACAGAGATGGAAAAACAATCATTTTAATGATAAATCAGTAACAAGTGCAACATTGATCATGTCCCACTGTTTAACAGCTTCAATTTGCAAGTGTGTTTTTAATGCAACACAATTTCATTCAACACCCCTTGTCAGGATATCCTTTCTCTGCAGTAAATAATGATTCATAGTAGTTTCTAGGTCACAAGACCCAGAGTGTTACCTTTTAATATGACGTTTTGATGCGTGTACAAGTGTACATTTCTAATTCTCCTTCAAATTTAGAAAATCAGTGTGTGCATTAAGGTATCAGTGGTGTATATTACAACACAAACTGTAGCTTGAGATAAACCTAGCTTTATTCTGGGTTCTGGGATAAAGGACTCATGTGCAGTCCACCACTGGCTTCTCAAAAAAATACTTCTTGTTATCTTAAAACTGTTTAAAGTGTTCTTTACCCACAATGGTTTAACATCTCCATGTTGCCATGGACTACAAAAACATAAAATTTAGTCTCTACAGTTCATGTTAAGATGAAAATAATCAAGAATAACCACCAATTAGTTTTTGACTGCTGTCAGTCATTTCATTTTCAACACCAGGTCCATGCCAGCGTTACATGTAGTAGATACTCACGACTGAGCCTATTCAGGCTCAGTAACTTCTGTGAGCAGCTACAGTATGAACTTTGTAACTACTGATCGGTAGAATACCAAGAAATTTGTTTTCTTTATCGCGGATCATCTGCCAGCAAGTGGATGTATTTTTATTTTTGAATAATCTTGTTCAAGAGTTCTCGAAATACAGATATAAATGCACAAACTCCTAGCTATTGTTGCAACACATATCTAGGCCAAAGACCAAAAACATGTTAATCCTAATAATAGTTTAATAAAGAAACACACAAACATAAAAGCCTAAAACACCTCATCATCTCCCCCTTTTAAGCTAGCAAAATAAAAGAACACAAGTAAGGCAGCATCAACCTTACCTCAAATAAACACTAGTATTCATTAAATACGAGGTACATTTTTTTAAGTTCAGCCTCTACCAACCCCATGGTTGACTGACAGTGTTGTGACAAGTCCGTCAGGTATCTCTGAAGGGTCTTGTGTTAAATTATCAATTTATCAAGCATGCGTTCGTCGTTTTCAGAACAAATGAACCACTTTGAAGCAACCTCACATTAAACAAGGGGAATCCGTGTTTGAAATAGTTTATGCCCAGCTGAAGATCGGTCGTCGGCAAGGTAAAACTTTACCCGCTGAGGCATCACTTCCCAAAATTCAACCCATCCCTCCCCCCGTGTGTTCTCCCTCCGATCCCCTATGTGGCCCTCTCGTTTCCATGCCCTCCTCCCTCACTGTACAGCCTGCTCGTTGGCTGTGCTGCCTGAATCCTGTGGCTTCATCACATCAGGGAGCTCTGGAGGAGTGGAGAAGGGCTCAATCCTCAACTGCTCAAATGAATCATCTGGGAGAACAACAGAAGACAAAAAGAGACAAATGAGAGAAACATTTGTCTGAGAGTCATGATAAAAGCACAAATTCTGACTCCAGACAGATTCTGAGCTCAGATACTCAGACTAAGAGCAAAACTGTTCTAATATGAGGGTGGCCAAAGGATGAACTACTCACCACTCAGACGAAAAGCTAATCCCACCGTGGCTGGGGCCTGAGGTCGGGCTGTTTGATTTGTGAAGCCACAATTTCCAAGAGTTTGACTGTCATTAAGCAGCACATCGTCCTGAAGAAAATATGTTGAAAAGAACAAAGTAGTGTAGAGCCAGCCAGCTTTTGGTTCACTCCTTTTTCAGTTTTCCACAGTGCACATTACCAGAACAGTCAGAGATTGTGTCGAAGGTATCTGAAGAGATTTAGGGGATCAAGCTGTCAGTGCAGCAAGTTGTTTAACAAAGAGAAACGGATTAGGACTCAGTTGAGAATCTGTTTTGCACAGTGCTCTTGATGTGTTCTTGAGGCAACATGTTTGATAGTGCATTCATGTGAGGTAATTTTTTAAGTAAAGTCTTCAATTAGGCCCCAATCTGAAATATTCAATTTAGTGAAACAAGACATTCAACATATCTCCCGTTTTGAGAAACTGAAACTTTGGGATATTTAGCAATTTGGCTTAAAAATGATTTAAACAATTACTTGATTAGCAATAGTTTCACATGTTTTTACTCAATTAAATGACTGATCAGTGCAGCTCTGTATAGCTAATGATTGAGATGCAGACAGGGTAATATTGTCTCACTATATATATTGTAATATATCCTACACTCTGCTCAGACAGTGTTTAGTTGTGATAATGCTCTAAAAGTTTCTATCAACAGGTGGGAGTGAACTGGTGGTGCTGATGGTACAAGTTGCATATTCCAAACAACTCTCACATCTGATGCTCCAGGTAATTTATTTCACCTTATAAAGTCTCTGATCTTCAGGGGGCCTCTTTAAAATGCCTTCCACAATGCGCTTCAGTTCATAAACTGTGGTAGACTCTTTGGCATCTGTGAAGATGGTCGCCTTGTGACGCCGGATCATTAGAAACACATCCTGATGATTACGTGAGGGAGAAAGGAGTGGAAATCAGGTACTGTTGACTCACATACATTAGATATTTACAGCCACAAAATGTTAACTGGATAACCTTACAAACTCAAACATGCTGTAAACGTTTGGAGGCAGATTAAAGCAGATTACACATTGAAGCAATTTAATGATACTTTGGCCAGATTCTTCCAAAACTTGAAAACATCTGCAGTAAGTTCAGAGTCACATATCCTGCTAAAAAAAAAAAAAAAGAAAAAGAAATGCTAGTAAAACAGAAGATTTATAAACTATAAACCACGTCTGATCTCCATAAAACCTACAGAAAGAGCTAATCAATATTTAAAATATTATATATATATAACACGACAGCTATTAGTCAACTCAGCCCAAGTTGTAAACTTTTATTATACAAAGACATAGTATTAATGCATACAGATATACTAAAGTAATTATTGTTGGCTAAAGCTAAATTAGACTTGTGATTGCTACGTGTTTGTACATGAATTAAACAGGATATGAAAGGCTGCGGTGTGCTGGATCAGCAGTGGTGAAGCTGTCAGTGACATGTTGCATTTTAATGAGTTGACTGGAGAGCTCAAGATTAAACCAGCTATATCCTTTAACGTTACATCAAACCTCTACACCCAACTAGGCGTTTAAGGACACAGAGTACAGCTGTCAGCTAACGTCACGAAGAAGATAGCTTAAATGTTAGCCCAAGATAGCCGTTCAAACAACTGTTAACCTTAGCTATAGCAGCTTCCTCAATAAACCGGGCAACGAAACAGTTGACTACCACGTCCTAAAACACGTTGTGCTGTAACCTACCAAACTTTTAAATGGCCACCTTTAAATGTGGACTCTAGCCAAGTATTTTAACAAAGTTGTTGATAGAAAAAACCGTTAGCCGAGATACAGCAGCTATTAACAACTTTAGCTAGTTAGCACACTCACGGCTAGCTTGCTGTCAGCTCAAAAGCAAAGTTGGTTGTTTTAACTGTCACTCATCTATAGGCATGTTAATATGTATGCCATTCGTCTCTACCCCTCTTCATTAAACTTGGTATCAATTTGAGAAATGTAAAGCAATGTCGAGCAATCGTGAGCTAATGTGTTGACGTTAACCAACGTAGAGGATGCTAGCCTACGTTAGCAAGGGCTAGCTAAACAAAGACATCAGCCCTTAGATGGTTGCTGTGTGACAAGCTTGACTCGGCTACTGACAGCAGACATTTTACCGATTAGTGAAGGGGTTGACGTCTAACTCAAACTGTCTATTTGACAGTCACATCAAGAGGTGTATAGGTTTTCCTCACTCACCATTTCCTGCGGTTGGTTGCACACAGGGGAGAAAAGCCTACACTGCACAGCGATAACTATGAGATCACAGCAGCATGAGCCAACCACAGCTGTAATTCCACAATCAACCAGCGGAGGGCACTGCATCAGCTTCATCAACTTTTCATTCTCTGCAGGAGATGCAATGTTGTGAGGTTCATTATTATTTTTTTTAAAAAATAAAAGCTATTTTGTAACAATGAAAGTTATTATAGACAAACTAATAATGTTGAAAGTGACACTATTGTCACAGTAAACTCATTGGCTATACGAGCATAAATGTACACATGTCAAACAACAATTTCAAATTTAAAACTTGAATAACCTTGCACCTGCTTGAAAGTAAGAGTGCATTTTGCTTAACATTTACTATTTGGGTAAGTGGGAATAGTTTTAAGCTCAGTACACAGCACAGTTCAACCAAGAATGAACCTGTTACTCTGTTTCTCAGTATGCCTCCTCCCTTTCCACTCAGCACCATTATTTTATACATTATATATTTCTATTCTTATGTCACTATATACTGTACAAGATATCTACATATCTTCATATCCATATTATTCCATTATCTATATATATTGGGATATTATATATTTGAGATATACCTTTATATATATATACATGTGTGTATCTTCACTATTTTGTGGGATCAAAACCATCATTTCACCCTTCCTTTGAAAGATAAAGTGGTGTGTTTCTTTCCACGACTCTTTCCTTTGCGTGGGAGGATTTTATTTCCTCTTGTCAGCTTCACTCCAGCTGTCGGCAGAGTAAATGGGACAGCTGAAAATAGGACAACAACTGTTTTTCTGTCTCGACATTTATGAGTTAACAATGTCATTAAAATGCAATACAGGAAAAGGAACACTTGCACACATGCCCACATTTCTCCTACTGTAAAATAAGTGTGCTAGAGGTGTTCACTTATGAGATGCATAATGCAAAATTTGTCCCTTCACCCCTGCCTTTGAAACTCAGCTGTTGTCCTATTTTTCTGATTGTCAGATTAGTAATCTATAAACTGCAAGGAAATGCTCTACCTGATGCAAGAACAGAAAGCAGTCTCAAGATGGGATTCTTCTGTTAGATATGTACTACAAATGGCATAATAATTAGATGAAAACAATTGCTATGAACTATATGATGACAAATTACTTAATTTTGAAAACACACAAGACAATTTAATATAAATATAAAGCAATTAATATTTAAAGAAAGTTTAAAGACAAGTTTTACATTTTATAGATAACAGTAACAACAAGCTAAGCTTTCTCAGCTTTTTAAATATGACTGCAAAATACCTATATTTATGCCATTCGTCTTGATACCGATTTCAAATGCTCGCACTGAACTGAGTTGTCCGGACAATTGGTTATATTTCTGTGCAAGACACTTTAGGTATTTCATTGTAGTTCCACAACAACTACAGTAAATAAAAAACTGCATTCAAAACATGATTTTATGACCGAAAGTGGCCATTTGCTGGTTTAATGGCTGAATAAAAATCACAAATAAAACAAATATTTTGAATAACTGCAATGAGTCCTTGGGAGATTTGAGGTTAATGTAGCAATTTGCATTTTCATTCACACTTCCTGTCCAGTTTAGTCACAGTAGCACAGTAGAAAGGTTTTCTCCATCCCTTGGTTGCAAATGACTTCAGTTTGTTGTTCAATTCAAATGACCTAAAAATAAAAATACTGAATGAGACAGGGTATACATAACATTTAAGTTTTTTTAATTTACTCATAACTTTCTCTGACATCCCTGAGACCGTTTTCAATCACAGACTTTATCTTCCTGGAAAATTCCAAAAACAATTAGATTCTATTCTATTCTATTCTGTTCTAGAATGGCACATAATTGCACGCAGGCATATTCAACTTACCTTAAATAACTTTTATCTAACCACAAAAGCACTCTCTCGGATCTTGGAATAATCATACTGTGGAACAGAGACATAAGAAAGTCATTTTACCATACTCATTAAGCAAAGGATTACTAAAACTCAAGTGTTCAAAACCTCCACTTACATCAAGTCCTCTAGGGGACTGGATAGGCTCTAGTCCGTTACAACATAGCACTGAGAAAGGCCTCTTCTTGCTCTTTGAATGCTCTTTGAAGCACAGGCTGAAAACCTTTGCAGGCAGGTAAACATCCCAGTCAGCTGAATGTTCCTCTATTAGATCACCTACCATCCTGGTGGGGAAACACAACTAAATGTAATAGGGACATAGCTTTGTTATGTTCTTTCCTGGTCCTGACAGCTGCAAGCAGCATCCATTAAGGGAATGAACTCTGCGGGTCATAATATAAGTCTCACAAAATACACTTTGTTTTTAAGGAAACAGTCATGTTAATGTGACAGACGGTTGTTAACAAGAAAAACACCAGAACAAACAAGGCTACAAGTATGAGATGGCGACTGTCAGAGTTACATCACAGTCACAATTATAAATATTATCACAACATAATGAGCAGTTGCAGCAGTCACATCATTCTGCTTACTGACCTGTCAATCAGCTGTGGTGTGATCAAATCTGCAGTGCCAGTCTGCTGATGATGGACAACAAGTGCAATAGTAACCTTGAGCTGATCTTGCAGTTCTCGGTTGATCTAGCATGGGGACACATAGCACATCTTTGTGAGACCCTGGCTAATCAGGACATAATAAATACATATGCACTGTCTGTCTTTCAGTTGTAGCTACAACTATGATGTTGATACGAACTTAAGTTGTATTTAACAGTTACAGCAGTTAGTACATCATAAATGTACTCACTTTGTGTACTATGTCATGTGGCAGTCTGGAGAGGATTCTGAATGGATATCCAAAGTGGGCGATTGTGTCCACTATGTTCTTTGCCACGTGTGAAGGGAGGCATGACTGCATCGGCACTGCTTCCACCCATTTGGAGTAGTAGTCCACAACTGTCATAATGTATCTGTGTCCGTTCAGTGTTTGGGGCAGTGGTCCTCTGACATCCAGACCAAGCCACTGCCACGGCTCTGTAACCTGCAGTCAGGACAACACATGATGCAGAAACACAATGTGATCAAATTAATAACCTTTATTTTATTTGTTTTTTATTTTGTTTTTCTGTCACAACATCTATTGTCATATACCCACCTCTATCGTGTTTTCAGGCTCTTTATGCTCCGTCTGTGAAAATTACAGAAATGCAAGTAGTTAAAATACAAAAAGCAGAGTAGAAAAGAATATAGGTTGTGGGATACTTCTAACTACTTACACTGAGATTTTCATCTGGCGCCCACTGAATATTCTGTTGATGTGATGTGAAAAACAGACAATATGGATGTAAATGCAAAGCAATAAGCTGTAAAGTTATGCCTAAAAATATAGATTTACACTAATGAGATCAACAAACCTTAGTAATTCTACTAATTATAACATACTATAACACCTACCTGTGGCACACAATAATCTCCATGAAAGAAATGTGGAAATGACTCAATCTTCATCAGCCCTTCATCAACTATAATCCTCCATTTGTCAGATTTGTTTGGATCTCTGATCATAAAAACGGAAAAGGTCGACACATTAAATATATGACAGTCCAAATGCCTTGATTGCATGGTATTTATAAGTATATAATAAACATAACTTAATGATTTAACTGTTCAGACATAACACACAATATGACGATGTTACATGGAACTTGAGAGGGTTCTAGCATGTTTTATTTAAGCTCCAACATTCAAGGTTTTGCCAGTTTACTCAGATTCTTTGTGCATTTAAGAAATTAAGTGTTCAGAAAATGAAGCTGGTTCTATAGTGCCAATAGAGGGCTAAAATGTATATTTGCTAATAGCACCTCTAAAAGACCTCCCTAGTCAGGAGTTGTTTGTCAGAAGATGACCAGCCGTCTCTCTCTTGTTGATCCTTTCTTTACAAAACCTCTTCATGGTGAAAACATGCACATACTTGGGTGAGATATTTTTTGTCATGCAGCTTTCAAATTAGGCTTGAAGGAATGAAAGTGAATGCATAAACACTTACAGGCACACGCCCATGTGTTGACACTTAATGTGTCACAAACAGTCTCATGATTTTCATGCACTGAACCTGAACCGACAGCAGGCTGCAGTATTTAATGTGGCCATAAAAAAAAAAAAAAAAACGTTCAGCTATCTGCAAACAAAGCTTTGACATTTCTTTCAAAAAGCATATTGTCAGTATAAACAGGATTAACAGAACAGAATGAATTCTGTGTCACCTAGAACTTGCTGGTTGTGACCTTATAATGAAACATGTTGCATGATTTTGGCATTCTAAACTGAGTTCACTTCTGCACTTCACTTCCAGAGAAAGAGGTCAGGAAGTAGTGTGTTATGAACCCAGTATACATCCAGTGAAGAGGCAGAAGTGGCAGATTGACTATGCAGCAGTTTCATTTCACCAGAAGATCTTTTATCATGCAAAATCCCAAGGATTAAAGAAAAGTAACAAAAAAGGTTATTGACACAGAGTGAACATTTCAGGGCCACACACATATTGTCTCTTCACTTGTAACTTAATTTACAACCCATATAAATCTCAGTTCACAGCAATGCAAAATGGCTATCACACATACTCATTTCCAGCATGAAGTGGGCATTCCTCCCCACTGCTATAAAAGTGTCACTTCTCTTAATGAGTCAAATGTCGGGACTTTACCAACCTCAGCAACAAATGTGATTTACTGTAGGTGAAGGTTACCACTGATTTAACCTAATGTAAACCACTTACAATATTCTCTTTGGTTGATGACATGAAGAATATAATACCTGCTTTTAATTACTTATTTTTGCTGTGACATTATTATTGGATAATGGATTATTATTGACATATTCGTGTGTTATATTTCAAAGGACTTGTCTAGAGAAGAGAGTACAAAGCTTCCCGTGTATCTGTAGTTACATACCCAGGAGGCTCTTGCTCTGTCAGACTAGGTTCTTTGTTCTGGACGCTGTGCTTTGCTGTGGCGGGAACTGCAGACTGAGGTGAATCTTTCTCTGATGCTTTGTCAGCAGGTGGCTGTGTTCACATTACAAAGACACAACACACATTGTCTGTGAAGGTTCTCTGTCATGGTATATCAAACAAATAAGAAACAAAAACAAAGCTAAACAAGCACAACTGGACTTGCTGGATTTTCTTGAAGACTTGTCACTGCTCATCCAAGTGGAATCCTCACAGTCATTTAGGACTGAAGAAGGCATTTCAATGTGTGGTGACATGACTTCAAGAAACGCCTTTGGATAAATAACAAATGTTGTGTTCTTCCACTCTGGTTGTGGCACATTAGTATACTACCATCAAGGAAGAACGGGTTGACAGCAACGTCTCTAAAAAAGCTCCAACAACTACTGACTCATTTGAACAGTTAAATGTTGAGTTGAGTGGGGCTGTCTCACCTTGTGTCTCTTACGTCTCGGGTTGATGGAAGTCTGTATCAGAAAGACATTGATCGTAGTTGCATAAGATATAATATAATAAATAATTAAGAGGATAGGTTAAAGAAGCTACTAGCCTATTGCAGAATTTAATACTGTTAATTTGAGATTTTGAGTTGTCTTGTTGATGTTTTAATTTCTTCAATAAACAAACCTTGTTCTGTGTGTTATCAGTGGATGGAAATATGGTGGGAACCGCATCTTCTCTAAGTTTCACACATTTGCCCGTTCTGTCAATGTACTGTTCCTCAAAATGATTGATGCACAGCACAGAGAAGCGAGTCGGAGTCCAGTCCTTCCACTTCATGTTGATTAGCCATTTCTTGAGTTTTCGGGGATTGTAGAGGGGGAACCTGTAGTAACACACACAGCTCATTAAAATAGTGTGCAAATGTCACCTACAACATTGGACGTCATGTTATTCTCACTGGTAAAAATGTGTCGCCTTAGGTCAAGTATTAATCCATGTATTATTGCACTATCCCCTCATATTTCATCCCATCTATCCTACTCTGTTGTTAGTTGGTATTTCCTGATGTTAATAGGTGGTGTTCATTGTTATTGGTGGGTCCAGGGGACCCTGCCCCCAAGTAACAGCAGGACTCCATGTATACAGAAAGAGACCGTGTTAGAGAAGTCAGCCAGACTCTTGCAAAAAGCGTTATCATCATGTGCCTTTTTAAAAAATAAATAAATATATAAATAAAATAAATAAATAAATCCGTATTTAAAATGAAACAATGAGGCAAGCTATACTTTTGTTAGCTACCTTAACTATGATTTCACAAATCTGCTAGTCACTAGCTCGTCTTGGTTGTAAGAAATTGTAAGAAATATTGAACACTTACTTGAAGAACTTAA